>APFE031740823.1:89283-114651 GCA_000404065.3 Pinus taeda | reverse complement strand
AATTTCAACCGCGCGAGAAACCACCCAGCAATACCATAAACCACCCTCAACCATTTCGCACCGCTTTTGGCAAAAAGTGGTTTATGTCTGAGGGCCTCCGAACACCCCGATCAGCTGCCACGCGTCTAGTGTACGGACTCAAAACCACTTTCCCGGACAGTAAAGGTCATTTGTTTTGTCTGAAGTTGGTGTGCGAATTGCGTCCGATCAGGTCAACGGAGAAGGATTACATTCAACCTGCCCGAACTTTATTTTTACTTTTACCGCACATTTTATTTAATGTTTTTAATGAATGTGTCATTAACTTAGGTAAAAGACTTTATGTTTTCATACGGCATGTATGGGCACGAATTTAAAATAGGCATGGGCATTAGTAATTGTTTTAATTTTAATGTTTTTTTTATTATTCACGAGGGGTCGCGTAAGTTTAGTTTTTACGAAACATGTAAAAACCATATTTTTTTGGTTGTTGACCATTCTGAAAGTGTAAGTGACTGTGTAATTTTGCACACGGGAGAAGCAGGCTCGCAGTCGCGAAAAGAACAGGGGCAACACAGCAGTGTAAAAGACTCCCCACAGTGAATGCAATTGGATCTCTTATTACAGGCGGATATAGTTGTTTGTTGAAACGAATGGTATGGCAATGTTTTTTTTTATTTGAATATGAAATGTAAAATCTCCAGCACTTCGAATGTAATGAAGAATTTCACATAGAAGTGAATGTGAAAGAATTTTTTTTACAGCAGTAAACTTATGTAAGAATTTCTATTCTTACAGCAGTAAATGTAAAAGCTATTTTACAGCAGTGAATGTGAAAAGAATATTTTACACAGTGGTGTAAGAATCATTTGTAACAGAGGCAGAGTAATTTTGTTTTTGGTGAAATGTTTTAGTGAATCCCTCTCAGCATAGAGGATGAATATGTATCAGTGAATTTGTTTTAATGAATATAAATCTTTTATGGTGGTGCAATACTCTGTTCTCAGTTAATTTCTTTTAAAAGCTTCCCTGTGCAAAAAGATCCTGAAGTAAAGAAAAACAGAGCATTGCTCTGTATTCAGTTTGTTTGTTTGTTTTTGGGATTTTACTAGAAAAATCCCCAACATTTCCCGCTAAGAATTTGTACCTAATTTTCAAAAACAACATTTATCAATGTGATTAACAAAATTATTAGGGATTTAAGAGCGGTTTAAAAAATGGTATTGAGGTTTTGTCGTTTGCCAAAACTATTTTTAAAATATATGAAACTAATATGATGTTCCTGGGTGAGATTAGGAAAAAAAAGAATTATTTAGTTTTTAATTTTTTAATTAAATTTTAAATGATATTGATCAAATTTAATTAAAGAAATTTTCAATAAATTAACATTTCCAATAATTTACAAATTAATTTAATATTAAAATCCTAATTTATAAATAGAAATTAATATTAATATTAAAAAATAATTATTAGTTTATAAATTTTAATAATAAACAATGTTGTTAATTTGTTTAAAAAAAATTGATTTAAAAAATTAACTATTTCTAAATTTTTGCTTAAAATATAAGGTTAGAGTTTGTTCTTTCAGAATAAGATTTTAAATAGATGAAATTAGTATTTACTATTAAAAAATAGATATTTTATTTAATAATCTTTTAAATTAAATTAACTATATTTCACAAGGAAGCGAGCACAAAATTCAAATTCGGTTAAATTTCTTAACTTGTTCTGCAAGGAAGCGGGAATAAAATCTGAACTAGGTCAAATTTATTAACCTCGTTTTGCAAGAAAGCAGGAATAAAATTCAAATAAAATCAAATTTATTAACGTGTTTTCCAAGGAAGCGGGAACAAAAACTAAACTTGGTCAAATTTATTAAAGTCTTCTGCAATTAAGCGGGAACAAAATTTAAATTAGGTCAAACATATTAACTTTCTAATAACTTCTCTGGCAGTTGGGAAGAAATTTGTTAACTAGTTTTTGCAAGAAAGCGGGAATAAAATTCAAATTAGCTCAAATTTATTAACTATTTTTCCCAGGAAGCGGGAACAAAATCTGATCTCGGTCAAATTTATTAACTTATGTTGTAATTAAGCACGATCAAAATTCAAATTAGGTCAAATATATTAACTTGTTTTGCAAAGAATCAGGAAGAAATTGAATTAATTTTATGGGAAATATTTTGGAGCTTTATATTTTAAATTAGGGAATAAAATTTAACAGAAATGGAAACAGGTCTCAAACAAGGAAATTTTCTCTCGATTTTCATCAATTTAGAATTACTTTGATCACCAATTGAGCTACCCAAAAGACATTATTTTTCAATATAAATAAACATGTATCATGTATAAATATGTATGGATAAGATTTTAAATTAGTTATATCACTATTTATTATTAAAATGTTATTTTTATTTATTAGATTGAACAATTCAATTTTCCATTGAAATAAATGTATAACACAAGTTATAAATAGTGAAATAGACTTTAATTAATATAAATCTATCGAAAATTACAAGGAGATACCTTAATATAAATAGAAATATCCAAAAGCATCCTAATACATATAGACTTTTTTTTTTTTAAATACCTCAAAATTAAGTAGAAATAACATTCAAATTTAATCATTCACGAATTATAAATTAGTAAAGGTCTCAAGTTCAAATCTTTCAGACTATATAGAAAGCTATTAAGTTATTAACTTAATTTCATCTTAAATCCAAATACATTTAATACTAAAGAAATATATTTATCTTCAAATAAATATTAAAAAACAATATATGAAACTTCTAATCAAACCAAATTAACATTAACTTATTAACTTATTATATTCCTATATTCATAAAAGAAACATATTTAAATGAATGAAATACATTAATAACAGATAATTACAACTATTTATAAATCTTATTTTTTTATAAAATTTAATATTTAAAATAAAAATAAAATTTATATTTAATTTAAAAATAAAATATTTTAGAGAAATAATATATACACTACTTTATATATATATATATATATATATATATATACTCTCTTTAGCACATGTTGGTCATCCATATCAAACTGAAACAAATATAACAATGATACATGAATTTAAAAATGCTTTAGATTTAGCACTAGATTCATTATAGTAGGGGATGCCCTTAAGGTAGGAAATACACAGTAAATACGACTTCAATATAATAGACCTGAGATGAGAGCCATCAAACCAAATGCTTTGGTTTTAGCGAGGGTACATTAACTAACCAGGGTCGATGAAAGGGAGAGGTGTAGGTGGAGATTCTGTTGAGTGTTGCAGATGGAGATTATGCTTCCAAGTCTAGCCTGGGTGCAGTAACAACGAACCTGGTCGCAGTACTTGCTAATTTCTTTGAGTGCTCCCATTTAAGATATCAGCCATTAAGAAGTGTGCAATTGTTTTGACATTTGCATAACTATGTGCGCCCCTTTAATCCCTTTTGTGTGCTAGTTAATAGGGAAATTGAAGGAATCAACTAGTCACCCTAGTTAAGAGAGCATTGGGTAATAATTTTAATTTTAATTATTTTTAGTATTATTAAATATATATTTTCTATTTATGGAAATAAATATATGTATGTTATTAACGGTTTATAATCCCCTTATATGTGGTAATTAGTAGGGAAATTGAAAGAATTAGTAACATTAGTTATGAGCGTGATAGATAATAATTTTAGTTATTATTATTAAATAATTTTTTATTTAGAGAAATATATATATATATTTTATTTTTATGTCGATATTTTTAATTAAAAATTTAAATCAAATTCATTATAATATTGAATTTTTTTTCGATAAATAAATAATATTATAATATTTTTATAATAAATAAATGAATTGATATGTTTTAATATTTTTAATTTATTTATTATATATTACGGTAATGGGAAAGAAAATTATTCATAATATTCTATGGTTAATGATTTGCGGCGTTAGAGTTTTTCTTTTTCAAAATAAGATTTAAAATAGACGAAATTGTATTTTATTAAAAATTAGTTATTTTATTTAATATTTTTTTATATAAATTAACATATTTTAAAATGAAGCAGGAACACCATTGAAATTAGGTCAAATTGATTAATTTGCTTTTGCAAAGAAGCTCGAACAAAATTTAAGTTAGGTTAAATTTATTAACTTGTTTTGCAAATAAGCCGGAATAAAATTTAAACTAGGGAAAATTTATTAACTTTTTTTTGAAAGAAGCAAGAAGAAAATCTGAACTAGGTCAACTTTATTAACTCTTTTTCAATTAAGCGGGAACAAAATTCAAATTAACCCAAATTTATTTACATATTTTCTGAAGAAGGAAGCGGGAACAATGTTCAAATTAGATCAAATTTCTCACCTAGTTTCGCAAGGAAGCCATACCAAAATCTAAATTGGTGAAATTTATTAACTTGTTTTGCAAAGAAGTTGGAAGAAAATCCAAATTAGCTCAAATTTATTAATTTATTTTTCAAGAAAGCACGAACAAAATTTAGTTTTCTCAATTTTTTTAGTATTCTTTTCTTTTTTTTCTTATCAAGTATTATGTTGAAAAGTGTATTTTTAGTATTTTTTTTTTTTTTTCTTATCAAGTATTATGTTGAAAAGTGTATTTTTATTAAAGTGGATAGGTGGAGTATGTCACAAAGAGTGAGATTTAGTTTTATTTTTTATTTTTTATTTGAGAATAAGAACAAATTAAATTAGTCTGCAAGGTTATGGATAGAGAGTGATGGGTGCTTTGTTAAGGAACTCCTTAATGTGAAGTCAAGGATTCAATTCCCCACTCAAATGGAGTGATATATTGAACATGATGAAGATATAATACTCCCAAACTTATCAAAAAACTAATTAAATTAATATTGAAAAATTATATTTTGTATTTTATATTATCTTAAATGTTTATTTTGAAATATGTCTATACAACAAAAATATATTGTGGAAAAATGATTATAATTATTAACTTTTATATATATATATATATATATATAATTGTTCATAAATAGTAGAAACACATTGAATTTATTTTACTAGAAATAATTTTGGAGCTTTACCTCTTAATTAAGAATAAAATTTATACGGATAAAAAACTATATTTCAATTTATATTATTATATTAAATATATTACTTTTCAATATAAATAAACATGTATAATGTATGGATAAGATTTTAAATCAGTTAAAAACATTATTTATTATAAATGTTATTTTTATAATTTTATAAATAGTAAAATAATCTTAATTAATATAAATATAAATCTATTAAAAACCGCAAAGAGATACCTTGACATAGATATAATATCCATAATAACCTACACATTTAGAATTTTTGAAAAGTAACTCAAAATTAAGTAGAAATAATATTTTAATTAAATTATTAGCAAGTTGTATATTACTCGAGGTCTCCAGTTTAAATATTTCAAATTTTATAGGGAGTCATTGAGTAATGAACTTAATTGAATCTTAAATTCAAATACATTTAATATTAAAAAAATATACTTTTCTATATGTAATCATTAAAAAAATACTATATTCCCTGATCGAGGTGTGAAAGAGTTGGAGGTCCGCTTGAGCTTGATTGATATGACAAAGCATTTATTGGTTTGGGATGGTGGGTGGTATCCTCCATGCCCTCACATGCTTATTCACTGTGGTAACATGAATTGCCGCAGATCAAGGCAGATCCACAACTTGAAGGTTGGTAACCCTCGGTGCCTATAGGTGGCAACATCCTTTCTCGCATGGGTATGTTTATTGGTTTCTAGTTTTTTCTCATGATGTTTCCTATTCATGTTGATAATTGGGTTCCCCATTTTAAGCTTGAATTGTTTGGGCAAGCCCTGTGAAGAGTAAGGGTTTTGGTAAATGATTAGGGTCGAGTCTATTAACTCAGGGCTCAATGGTGCATCGATTTCACCATTTTTATTCTGGTGGTAGTTCCCACTCCCAAAGGATTACTATTTATGTATGCTTGTTGGCTCGGGTGGTGGAATTTTAAAGGCACGCAGTGTTGTCTGATGCGTCATTTGCTTTTATGGTCATACATTAGATTAATGCTTGTCTTCCAGGTGTTTCTATGTATAAATCATCTTCTAGGTCCACCTACGCTATATCCACTTCTGGCCTCTGTACGATGTGTTGGTTTACAAGCAAGAGAATGTGGGAGAATAGTGAAGAAAGGGGGGCCGTTCTTGGAAGATATGGTGAATTCTTAGCCTTGCGGTGGAGTCTCAAGCTAAGGCTGAAGGGGCCGCACACACTAAGAAGTCTTAGGAAAAGAATTTATTTTGTCTTTCACATGGATTTTGTGGCAAAGGGGTTGGAAAATGAACAATGATATTCTTCAGGCCATGGTTCAAGCATAGTGCAAAGGGACCCTGATGCAAGTGAAATAATTAATCAGGACCTGGGAGACAGAGTTGAACTTGAAATCTGAGCTTGAAACGGCAACCGAAGATTGGGAGGAGCTAATCACAAGCAACTCATGGTCATCTCACCCTCTTTAGACAATTCATCTAGTTCTACTGAGCAATTAAATGCATAGTGGCCAAAGCAATGGTTGTGACCACCAGGACAATAGCTCAAAGTGAGGTTTAGACATACCTTTGAGAGATTAAAAAATAGATCCATCTTATTCAACTTCAGTTGCAGAATCAAAATTCTTGCCTGGGCCGCATTGAGCGGTATATCCTATGTCTGTTGCAAACTAAATTTTTAGGATCAAGTGCTAAAGATCTTGTTCCAATGGAATCATCAAACAATTAGTTGGTCGAAGTTATGTCTATTAATTTTGGCTTCATTTTCGTTGTATATGTCGAGTATCATTTATGCTTTCGTTGTTAGCCTTACTACTTGGTTTCTAGACTATCACCCTTATAAGGCTTAGTTAAATAGACTCAAACTATTTATGTTTTGGATGGCTTATAATGTGATTCGGTGGACAACAACCCTAGCTTCCCACTAGGTAGGTTGAGGCCACCGAACGACTTATATATTTGTAACTTGCCTGTTTGTAGATGAATGAATGAAACGTACTGCTAAGCTTATAAAAGAAAATACCATATGAAAATCATTTTTAAGATGCAAACCCTAATCAATCCAAATTAACATGAGCTTTAATTAAATTATTATATTCCTATATTAATAAAATTCACTTTTCAAATATTTAGATTAGCTTGGTTGATGGAATCGAGGAAGGAACTATAGGCGAAACTTGAGAGAACAAGCATACTAGGTCAAATCCACCTCTGTGCTTTCTCGGTAGCTTCCCATGGAGTTTTGTGGTGCTTGGCCACCAGGGGCTAACCCTCGCCTCTCAAGCTTCCATGGAGGAGTTAGAAGATGGCCCTCAGGCCCGCTCCTTTCATGACATGGTTTCTGGTTTATTGTTATGAAACCAGCTATAGGGACCTAACATTGATCGAGGGATTAAGAGTCTTCTTTCTTGACCAAGCTCTCTTCATGCACCATTTTTCATTCCTTCAGAATGACCCCTGAAGCAAGGGAAAAATGGAAAGAAAAAGGGGAAATGTAGATGCCCAACTAGCTACAAGAACTACATCTACAAATGCTTCAACAACTGCGAAGGAAGGAAACATAGATGAATATCTGCAAAATGAAAGAACAAAAATAAGAAGCAATTGCAACTCAAAAGCGAAAAAAATCCCAAAGTTTGAAATATAAGACTCGGGGGTGGCAATCTATAGAGATTATATGCAGGAACACACAATAATATGTAAATTCGTGGGTATCTAGCCCACAGAGAAAGAACTAAACTCGTGGATTTAATACAAATGGAAACCAAAGGGAGAAATCAGACTACAACTTGGCTCAAAGGGGTTTTTCACAGTCATCATTGATCTCTTGGAAGACAAAGATAGGATATTTGAGGGAGGCCCCTACTTGTTCAACTCTCTAGGACTTTATATGAGATTTTGGAAAGAAAAATTCACTTCAAAGAAAGACGACTTCACTAGGGTCCTGGTCTAGGTATGATTCTACTCTTTGCCAACTTATTACTAGGCTCCATCAGTCCTTAAAGGCATTGGAGACTGACTAGGAGAATATATAAAAATGTCTAAGGAAACATGAAATGGATAGTATGTTTCATATGCCAAAATATGTGTTTACATACATGTCTCAGGAGCCCTTCCAAATTCCATAAAACTAATATCTAGGGATGAGGTATGGCTCCAGAGTATTGACTACGAACACATCCCATTCCATTGTAGGAAATTGCATGAGCATGGATACCTCTTTAGGAACTGTCCACAAAATAAAGCTCCTCAAAGCAATGAGAAAGTTCATAAGAAAAAGGATGAACGAGGTTTCACCAGAGTAGGCACAAGGAACAAAAACAACAAGAAGACATAGATAAATAAAGAGTAGCACTAGGAAGACAACCTAAACAAATTTGAAGCTCAGAACAAAATGCAACAACAACTGCTCTCAAACAGCTCAAATGATGAGAAGGTCAAAGAAGATACACAAAACACAACAAACGAGAGGTAAGAGCATCAATACTTGGAAGAGAACAATACTAAAGATGTGAATATGCAAGAAGACATTGAAATGGAACAAGTTCTAGTGGACTCCACCCTAGAGAAAAACACACATTGAAGAGGCATTGGAAGGAGTCGACCCCATATCGGTTGTAGACGAATGGAAGAAAAATGATCTAACTGTGATTCCAGAAGACCAAATCCAAAAAATTAAAGGAGCCTACCTCCAACAAGAGGAATTAAAAAATAGCACAAATCAAACACCACCTAGAAACAACGCAGTCAATGACATTCTAGCGAATATGGTAGCAGGAAAATACAACCCAGAAGGCCCAAGCAAGATAAGAGTAAGGGAAACAACTGGTCAACTTCTTCAATAACTAGGGGAAAAACTCATTAATGAAGGAAAGTTAAAGGCCCTAGTGCTAACTCTCACGCTTTATCAATGAATTGCATCTCTTGGAACATTAGAGAAATCAATGGTCCTGGAAAGAAGAGAGTCTTGAAAAATAGACTCATCACTGACAAACTAGATATCCTATTAATCCAATAAACCAAACTTGACATGGCTAATCTTACTCTTCTCTAAAAAAATGTTTCAAGCATTACAACTATATAGTGAACTCTACCACTCGATCAATAGGGGGAATCATGACTCTGTGGAAAAACTCTAAATATGATATAACCTCCTCAGTAACCACAAAACGCTCCATCATAATTGTTCTGAAAATCATTGGAACCAATGATAGTATTTGTGTCACCAATATCAATGCTCCACTTAGAGCTATTCAAAGAATGAGCATGTTACAAATCTAGGTAAGCTCCTAGACTCTATCCACCGGCCTTTCAAAATTGTTGTTGGTGACTTTAACATGTTGCTAAACCTTGGGGAAAAAAGGGAGGCATCAGAAAACTAGATAAGGACTCTGAAGCCTTTCATTCCACCATCGAGGGACTTAGTATAATTGATACCCCTACGAATAATGGTATCTTCACTTGGAATAACAAATGAGGGGGAGATCAGAAAATTGCTTCTAGGCTCGACTGTTTCCTTCTATCATAATAGATTTATCTCACCTCCGAGGAAACAGAGGCCAGAATCCTCCCTCAATCAAGATCTGACCACTGGCCTATATCTTGAAGGTTCACATTTCCTCTGGCCTAAATAATAGACCCTTCATATTTGAATCCTTTTGGATGGAGAACCTCGATTTCATGGAAAAAATGAAAGAATGGTGGAATACCCCAATGCTTGAAATCGGAAACAATATGTATAAATTCCTATAGAAAATGAAGATCATAAAAAATAAGATCAAACTCTGGAACAAGGAAAATTTTGGCAACATCACCAAGGATAAAAGGAACCTGAAACTTAGAATGGAAATCCTCGACCAAAAAATCATTAGTGAGGGCATCAATGAAAAAAGGAAGTAGGAAGAGCTTAATCTCCAAAATTGTTTGGAGGAAAGGACCTCTCAAGAAGAAAATCTATGGCATTAGAAATCCTGCACTAACTGGCTTAAGTGCATGAAAAGAAATTTAGTATTCTTTCACCATTTGATGATACAAAATAGAAGACATAATAGGGTTCTGGGCCTGAAACCTAGAGAGGGAAACTTTATCCACTCTCATGAGGAAATTGCTGCCGAGCTAAATTTTTTTCTTCATTAATCTCATAACTGAGCCTAGAACAAACAGGGCAAGGGCTATTCACAAAATAATGAACAACATTCTAGTTATCCTCACTGAGGATCACAATAAAATTCTCCCAAGAAAAGTGTCTATGCTAGAAGTGGAGGAAGTAATAATGACTATGTCCAATGGTAAAGCATTGGATCTGGATGGTTTCACCATAGATTTTTACAAAGCTTGCTAACCTCTGATAAAAGATGAGGTTCATGCCTTAGGGGAGGAGACTAGAATTCAAAAATTTGTTCTAACAACCCTAAATTCCATTTTTATAACCTTAATTCCCAATGATGAAGGCACTAACTCCCTAGATAAATTTTGACCTATCGCCCTCTGTAACATCATCTACAAGATCATCTTAAAAGTCTTGGCCAATAGATTAAAACTATCCTCCCTCTTTTGATTTACCCACATCAATCAGGTTATGTGGAAGGAAGGCAAATCCTAGATAGCATCATCCTTTCCCACGAATTGATTCATTCCCTAAAAGTTTAGAGAAATCCTGGAATGATGATGTGGTTCGATATGTCGAAAGCCTTTCATAAAATTAGGTTGGACTATATGAAATGTGTCCTAGTAGATTTTGGTTTTCACAAGGACTAGATAAAATTTATCATGGAAATGGTTTATGGGGATCTTTTCTCAATTCTCCTGACTGGATCCCCATTTGAACCCTTCTACCCTATTATATGTATCAGATAGGGGGATCCTATTTCTCCTTTCATTTTTGCCATTATGGCTGAGGGCCTTAGCAGATCCATCATTGCCGCCTCTTCTAGCAATGCCCTATATGGCCTCAAGCTTTATGGCTCTGCTCCTCCCTCCATTCATCAACAATTCGTTGATGATACCTTGTCAATGGGCCTCCCAACTATCAAATAAATCTTATCCTTCAAAGCCATCCTCTTTGGCTTTTCTGAAGCTTCTCGCACCTCCATAAACTTAGAGAAATCTATACTATTTTTCTTCAACACCCCTCTAACTATCCCGAGGAACATTGCCATAATCATGGAATTTCAAAGATGTAACCTTCCTTCCAAATACTTGGGAGCCCCACTCACTGATAATCCCCTGACTCGTTTAACAGGGGAAGATCTTTTCACCAAAATGGAAAAAATACTAGCTAACTAGACCTTCATAACTCTGAATTGAACAAGTCGTTTGCTTTTATTCAAGTATGTGCTGCAAGCCATTCCCCAATATATGTACTCCACTCTTGTTGCCCACAAATCCATGTCTAACATTCTTAGAAACCTCTAGAGAAATTTCCTTTATAGGGGCTCAGATGAAAAGCATAAGTGGGCATTGTTGGCTTGGGACAAGTTGTGCGAAGCTAAAAAAGAAAGAGGTCTTGGTTGGAGGGACTCTCAGCTCTTAACGCAAACCCTTGGAGCCAAAACGTGGTGGAGATGGATTGCAAACCCAAACTACGCCTGGGCCATCATTTGGAAAGAAAAATATGTTCCTAGTTGCTTAAATGAGCATCTCATTAGGCTCAATGGGACCATCAAGAGCTTTGCCATTTGGAGCCAGGCTTGGCACAACAAAGAAACCATCCAGAATCACATTTTTTTGAAGGTGGGGAATAGGGAAAAATGTCTCTTTTGGGAAGATGCCTGGAAAAAAAATCTGGACCGAAACAGAGAACAATTTAGATAGATCTAGATAAACATGCAAAACAATGGCAAGGATAGGGCTAGCCACTACTCGAAGCCTAGCAATGGTAGGGAAAACTGGAGGGAATGGCTAGATGAAAAATATTGGGACCCCTCGCCTAACCTTTTGGAGTGGCAGTAGATCTTGATCAAACTCCAGGAAAGACAAATTCAATATGAAAACAATGATGATAAGATTACATGGGGGAAGAATCTGGTCGAGTACTTCAACATAAAGGAGGCTTACAACGACGTTGCACTCCACAAGTAATGTCAACATGAGCGAAAATGGAAAACTCTGTCAGAGAGGAAACACTAGCCTAAAATCACCCTATTCTTATCACTCATCATGCATAAAAAAAAAAGAAATAACCTTGGATAACTTAAGGAAGAAAGGCTTCACTTACCCCTCTAGATGCAATCTTTCTAAGCAGAGTGAAGAAACAACTAACCATTTCTTGAACGATTGCCCCTTCACATACAATTTGTGGAATTGGGTCTATTTATTTTTCGAAGTATCGGATATGAACATCTCCTCATCCTTAATACTATAGAGAATTGGAGTTCCTCCTTTTCCCCTAATCCCTTGGTGAATAGAGCCTGGAATCTTATACCAAGTATCATTTGCTAGGCTCTGTGGAAGGAGCGAAATGCGAGAATATTAAGGGGAATCCACAAACCAGAAGAAATTGTTTTTTCCCTTGCCAAGCAGACTATCAGGGAAACTTTAGCTTCCTCCACTCTCAAGATCCCTAGCAATCCTCCTAGTCGTTCAGAACAATGTATTCTTACTCTTCTGGATCTTCATTTCACCTATTACTCCAAGGCCTTAAGGAGTTTGAGTAATGAGGGAACTATTTATCACTTGCCTCCCTCAAACATAGGTAATCTCGAATTAAAATATGATGAAGCAACAAAAGGAAACTCGGGCCAAGCAGGCTTCAATGTGTTTTCTGGAACTCTCAAGGGGAAATCATATGGATCTATGCAGGAAATATCGGAAACGCTACCAACAATGTAGCGAAATTACATGCCCTAGAACACAGGCTGACCATATCCAAACTCCACAACTTTGGGCTTGTAGTCATTGAAGGGAACTCAATGCTAGCAACTCAAGCCAGCTGCAAGTTACAATAAGGCATGGAGGCTTCATAGATTTTGGACAATTGGCACCTAAACAGAATCCTCCAACTGATAAAGGGCCACATAGAGAAGGTCAATGGGCTTCATTTCCAACCAGTGAGGTGTAAAGGGAATGACCTTGCTAACAAGCTGGAAAATGAGGGTACAGTGGGCAACCTTTGTTTACGGTTGCTTGCTTGGACTGACCTAGAAAACATTTTTCTACGTCAGCAATGCAAGACCATTATTCAAAAGGAAAAACATCATAATGGGTTCCAAATACTTTGAGATATCTAGTCTCAATCATAATGAAAGCAATCGCTCTGCCATAAGTGGTACTAAATGAAATCTTCCATAAGCTAAAATCCCAATGCTAGCCTCACTACTGGTGCAAATAGAATCTCTACATCCACTCCTTGGAATCGTATATGCATCCCTTCATTGCTCTCCAGTACAACCTCCCTCACTAACTTTTTGTACCTCCCATGGCCCACATTCATTCCCTGCCATACGCCATCCCGCCCCTTTATTCTCTCCTACCCCTTTATATACCCCCTCCCCCCTACTCATCCCCATCAGCTTGCCTGTTTTGGTGTCTTGTTTGTCCTGACCCCCCTTTGTTGTTTGGCCTATTGATTCCCTTTGCCCCTATCATGGTGCCCATACTCGGTTCTAGCTCGACTCCCCAATGCGGTAGTGGTTGTGGCTGTGACCCCTTCTGCTAGAGTAGCCTGAGAACTCTGCCCACCATTAGAGCTAAATCATCCGCCAAGAGAGATGCTATGAACTATGCCATTGTTGTTAATCATGATATGTAGGAAAGGATTGCTAACTTGGAAGCTCAGGTGAGGGTCCTAAGGCATAGGGTGTCCATCAAAGAGGTGGCTACGAAAATTGAGTTGATCCCCGACTTGGGTCTCATGGGGCAAGCGAAATTCTGTATACTTGCATAACTGACTTCTCCTAGCAACTTAAAGTGATCCTCAACCTTGCGATGCAGGAAAAGATGGAAACGTCTAAGGCTTTGGAAGACAAAATTAAGATGTTAATGGATAAGTTTGTGGTCTATGTTGATTCTGTGCACCACATTCTCTTTGTAACCAAGAACTCTCCACATTACACCACGTTGAATAAGTGTGCTACCACGGGTGTCTGCTCGCTCGATGAAGGATCTCTCAATGTCAAGGAAGATGTTAGCACTTCCTCTAGTAATCCAGTGGCTCCAGTTATGCAGGAAGGTAGTACTTAAGTGTTTCCCATTAGCCTGGATGACGATCCTGTGGAGGGAAACCCTTATCGCCCATGGCGACCACTCTTTTTGCTATTCCTTCAACGTACCTCTATCAGGCTCTCGGTCGCTGAAGGGCTCCCAGTGGATTGAAAATCATTGGGAATAAGGATGGTAGGGATAGTTTTGCCTCTATCATTGTTATCCCTCCGTTTTGCATCATGGGATAAATTGTGAGCACAACTTTTTTTTTGTAAATTTTCTCAGAATATCTCAAAAATTCTCTCTTTTTGTTGACTTCAATATAAAATTGGTCCATTTGAGGCTATGAAGGCCTGTGCTGGTGGCTCTGGTGCTGGAGCATTTTGCTTGCACAACCTAACCCTTTTTGTACATAGCGCTTATGTGCAGTAATATATTCTATCTTATTCATACAAAAAAAACACTTTTCAAAATACAAACTTATCACTTTTCAGAATGGAAACTTTTGTGATTCACAATATCATAAGAGAATGCTTCCAATAAATCACACATCAAATTTTGTTGTCAACCAATTTCAAACTACTATGCGTTGTTCATCCTCAAAACTTAGAAATCACTTTTGAAAATCAAACTTTTAATAAATCCAAATTAACATCAATCTAAACTAATTTCTTGTATTCCAAACTTATAATATTCCTATATTGATAAGTTCACATGTAAATAAAGATAAACAAATCTAAAAGAATAAAGTAACATAGTAACATATTTTACAAGATGATTGTAACGTATTTCTAGCCGACATATACACCATTTTTATTTTTTTAATTAACATCAATCTAAACTAATTTCATGTATTCCAAACTTATAATATTCCTATATTGATAAGTTCACATGTAAATAAAGACAAACAAATCTAAAAGAATAAAGTAGCATAGTAACATATTTTACAAGATGATTGTAACGTATTTCTAGGCCGACATATGCACCATTTTTATTTTTTTATAAAAAAAGAAATTTAAGAATTAGAGAATTATAATTAAACTAAAATAATATATTTATTAAAATAATATATTTATATTTTTATATTATAAAATAAGTTATAATTTGTTAAATATATGGGAAAACAAAAGAAATTATATTTATAGATAAGGAAATTAAAGAAATTATTTATATATATATATATAATATATAATATATATATATATATATATTCTTTCTTTATATTCTTTTTTTAATTGAATTTTTATTTAGGACATGTTCATTATCCACATCATACCGGAGTCGTTTAATGAGGCGGAGGAATTCTCTGGATAGCCAAAAGTGGATGATAGCCAAAAGTGGCTGGAATCCGGGCAAAAGAATTTCAAAAAAATCTTATAAAGAGAGTGTTTGAATCGTGTTTTTGATGGTGGAGATGGAATCAGCACTATCAAAAACATCTAGGACATTTAAAATTTTGAAGTTTAACAACAATAACTTGGATTTACAAAAATCCTTACCGGAATTTTCATGACTTTCCGGACAATTCCTCCAATTAGTTAAACTACGACTATCATACCTAGGTAAAAGTAAAAATTTGTGATAATACATAAGAATTTGTTCGCCTCAAGAAGGGAAAGAAAAAAATTGCAGTTAAACATGAATGTAAAAATGGTTAATATTTTGGAATAGGATCATCATACTAGGGAAATGGTGGGAAATACACAGTAAATACGATTTTAATAGAAGTGCATTCAGTGAGATGGAGATTATGTTTTCAAATCTGGTCCGAGTGCAGTAGGAACGAACTTGCTCGAAGTAGTGATCCCATCTATAATATTAATGATCAAGAAGTGTGCAATTGTTTTGACATTTGTATAAGCATGTGCGCATGCTATTGAATTGCCTTTGACCCCCTTTTGTGTGCTAGTTAATAGGGAAACTGAAGGAATCAACTCGAGAGCCTAGTTAACAACGTAATGGGTAATTTATTTATTTATTTTTATTTTTTTTTAAATGTGTTTTATGTTAAAAAATTATTAAAGTTTGAGATTGGTTTTAAAAAAATATTTATTATAATAAAAATAATTTTTCTTTATCATTTTGGAAATAAATCTAATTAAAAAATAATTATACATAATTTTCTTATAATATTTGAAATTTTTATTAATTAATATATAAAATAATTATAATGTTTTAGTTTGTTTTTTACACATTATTTATATAAGGTTAGCTATATTATTTATACTACTTTATATAAAGTTTATTAAATTAGTAGGATTAGAAAATATATATTCATATTGTAGTTTAATTTCAAAAAATCCAATTATATATTATATATTAAATGAGGTGATTGATCTGGGACAAATGTGAAGTATGAAGCCATAAACCCACAAATTTTAAGGAGTAGGAAATGTGGCATTGCCAACACTATATGATTTCATAGTGTGTATCTTATTAGTCTCAGGTTTAATGTACAATTACTTCACCTTCATTGAGTTGATCATCTCTCTCTAATATTTGTTAATGTTGGATATCTCTTGGCACTTGGAGGGAAATTAGTTAGTTAACTTCTCCAATACTTGGCTACCCAATGTTGTAAGGAGTTAGATCTCATGCTACACATTCGTTATGTCTATAGGTGGAAAATCAATATGGCACACAAATCCATCTCCTAACATACACAGATGAAAAAGTATGCCTTGCATGCAAAAGTTTATTGAACACCTTGTTTATAGTGACAAGCACTAGATTAGCACATTAACCAATTTGGCTGTAAGTATTTCAATTGGGTGAGGGAAGCTATCTGGCTAGTTTGAGTTTTTTTCTTTTCCATGCTTCATCCATTATAGCAAGGGAAGTGGAATTTCCTATTAGTTATGTAGTGATGCACCAATATCCATCATTTATATGGTCCTCTTCCATAGTCATCACCTCATTCCTGCCTGAATTTATGTATGTCTCTCCCTTGCTAGATCATGTTGATCGTAATCCTTCATGTTTCCATTTGTGTTTCAACTCATCTTTTGGGTTATCCCACCTCTTGCAATTCTCTCCTTCTCACCCTCACCTTAGTTAATTTAGCTCTTCGTCACACCTTCTCCCTAGTTATGCAAACTTTCCCTTTTTGGTGGCCACTATGTCGAGAAAATGTGTTCAAGTACGTCCACATGTAGCCTATTATTTCAAGCTCAAAGGTTCCACAGCCTAGTAATGGGCAAAGAGATTGATCAGTTAGTACAAGGAATCACTCCTAGGAATCTAGGATGAAATTTTCAAAATAGACCAAGACATTGTGGATGAGTGGCACTGCTTAACATGCTTTGAGGTGCTTGTAGAGGTAGTGGGTTGGGTATGAGACATGAGTATCTCCCTAAGTTGTCATAATCAATATGCACATACCAAACTTTTACTTGAATATAAATTTGTTGCTAGGTCAAGTGTTGATGGATAGGAACATTGTTAGAGATGAGATTATACTGCAAATGGATGATGTAGATGTTAGCGCATATAATGGATAGCAAACTCGAGAAAATCAAATCCTACAACAACTTGCCCCTTGCTTTGGGTTGTTCTCTAGGAGGTAATGAGGATATCATCCCTATTGAAGCCTCATATTTTGGAAAACACTAAATTGTCTCTATGTAATTTGGTTTTTCACCCCTCTGCCTTAGTTTTTTCCTAAAGAATAGCCCTAGATTCCATGTATTTTTGACAATTTTGCTAAAATTCCGTTTACTCTTAGTAAAGTTTCTGTACAATTTCTCATGAAATTAAAATTGTGTGCTTGGATTAGTTTTTAGCTTTCATAGTGGCATGCAATGACATATTTCAAAGCATCTTGATACATAATAGTGGTTTTAAGAATATAAAATTTTACTTCAAAGAAATATATATATTTTTATTATTATATATATATTATATTTATTATTATATATATTATATATATATTTATATATTATATATATGTTCGTTTTTTTGTCAGTAAATTCTCATTGATTTGAAAACTATAAATTTTACTTCCAAAAATTTTTATTTTATATTATCTATATATATATGTTTGTGTGTGTGTGAGAGAGAGAGAGAGAGAGAGAGATGTGGTTAAAATTATTTATTAGGGAGGAGGAGATTTAAGGTTAAGATGGGCAGTGAAGGCGGTGAGTAGGTGGCATAAAATTGGACAAGTTAGTGCTCTTTAAGTTCCACAATAGTGTATTGTTTTTCATTAGATGAGGTAAATATTATTGCGATGGCACTCTACAGCGAAATATGGAAGAGATGTCATAAAATCCTATCTTTTTCTGTCCTGTTAAACATTATGGCTCGGTCAAATTACATAAAAAAAAGAGAAATATTAGATTATATATATATATATATATAGTATATATATATATATATATTATATATATATATCTATATATTAGATATATATATAGATAGATAGATAGATAGATTAGATAGATATATATTGTAAGTTAAAGGTCTTCCATTAAGCCCATGTTGCATAAAATAGGTGGTGATTGGGTTTACGATTAAGTCACTTTGTGATGTGAAGGTCACCAATTCGAAACTCTATGGGAAGACATCCATCAATGTTAAGGGTTGGTGTAACCTAGGACGAGTATGATCCCCGAGTGATTTTTAGGACTTAGATGCTCTTGGGTCATAGTTTATCAAGTCAAAGGTTAAGCGTGTGGTCATCTCAAGGCTTAGACAACTTGGAAAAAAAAGAATCTTCCATTAAGAAAAGATTACAACATTGATATCATTTTACAAAATTATACCAACCTCGCTCTTACTAGAATTGTTGGGCAGTATGAGATGTCTCAATGTCCTACAATAAATGAAAGAGATTTCACTTTCCAAAATTAATATATATCTTGAGGACTAAAGAGGAAGCCTAAACAAGCCAAAGCAAGAAACCATTCTAGGACTTTGAAGTGGTCATAGGAGAAATATCTTCCATTCTTGTGTTGTGGGGACTAGAAGCTTGAATTCATAATGGATATGCTTTCTATATGAGTTAGGTGAGCTTCCATCTGACCAAGACTGTCTTGCATTCATCATTTGTTCTATTGGATGTCATTGAGTAAGGAAATTGTATCATTTATATCCTAAATTCTTTTCTTTTAAAATCTACCCTAGTAGAATATTCAATTCCAAGTCAAGAGTAGAAACATGCATATATTGGTTTCTCTTGCCCATAGTATGCCCTAGGTGAGGAATCCAATGATAAACTTCATCAATAAGGTATGATTCTAAGAAATCATGTCTATCCCAACAAACCTGCCTTTTTGGAAAATGAATCTATGTCTGAGTACCTAGCAAGGTTATTAGCTAGTAAGAAGCAATGGCTTCCTAGGCTAAGCTTTCAGTAAGAGACCTACTAGTCCTGCCCTCTGGCCCCCCAAATCACTGAGCTAAAAGACCACAAAGACCCAAAATTCATTGGCCTTGCAATAAAGGGGGCGAAGGACAAGAGGAACACCCAAAAAAATCTCATGAAAAATACAATAGTAAGGAAATATTATTGAATGGATCTTAACCTAGGAGGAGGAACCAAATATAAAGAGACAATAATTCTTGGAAGAAAAAAGACTAGAATAATCCCACCATTCCCCACTAGCGGTTTAAGAAAATGTTTGGTGCTCAAAACTACCTTGCCATGACACCGAGGGAGAGTTGCAGCAAGGCTCATCTGCAAACTAGAGATTAGCTATTGCACTTTGTATCTCCACCCTTCTAGAGAAGAAATTTTCTAAATAGCCTAGGCTAAAATCCAGCCAAGAAGGCCACCATACTTATTTTCATCATCTTAGATCCCAGTATCCAGGGTTTCGAAAGAGAAAAATATATGGCTAGCGAAAGGAATGTAATACTGATAATGTTTGGAAATATATTTCGAGTAGAAAATTTCCATCTCTTCCCCCTCACCTTCAAGCACACATCATCATAATAGCTTGAACTTGGCTCCAGGGGTGCCAGAAAATCCCACTCGTGTCTCATGGAATATCTATACACGATACAAAGGTTTGTTGCAGAATGGAGAAAATACAAAGGAAGGTGCTAGAACCTAGTAATCCATTGACTCATATATTAATCACTTCACTTGTATCATGCATGGGAGGGTAGGCCGCACTCATCCCCTCTTTTAATGATCTCAGGAGTCAGTGAGGTGGCGAGTGTCATCCCCCACCCCATGCTCCAATGCCACTCAATCTTCCACACCCATTGGGGAATAATAATAATAATAATAATAATAATAATAATTATTATTATTATTATTATTATTATTATTATTTAAACCATCCCATTTCCATATTGACTCTAGATCTACTAAGCGTCGAGAGGGATCAAATCTATTGAGGTGAAAACCTCTTTTAGAGTGAAAATATATTTGATCCCTCTCTGTGCTTGGTGGATTTGAACTTTAGATGGATCTAGTTTAGTAAGGAAGAGGAGATTTAGAATTAAGAATGAGTGGCAAAGGTGGTGAAAAGTGAATTAAAATTGGACTTATTAGTACTCTTTAAGTTCAACAAAAATATATTCATTCTCATTAGTGATCCTTCTCCCTTTCTATTTTATAAATTCCACAACACTTGTTATGGCATGAAAAGTTTTACATTTTTAATCATTTATATAACTGCTTAAGTATTATGTGACTCAATCTATCTTCCAAATCTCCCATATTGATATAACATGTATTCTTCTATCAATATGGGACCTTATAAAATATAAAAATAACAAAACATATTTTGATTTATTTATTTTTATTAAAGTAAGGTTATCTTGAATATCCATTTAGGGGTAATGCCCATTTAAAGCCAAGGATATCCTTATTAATTATTAAATGCCAATCTCAAATACATTAATCTTATTCATCCATATTGAAAATTACACTACTTCCATGATAAATAGATGTGGAATTTTTGTACAATACTCTAACTCATCGATAACAAGCATGGGTAATCAAACAACGAAATATAATCTTGTTTCTTTATATATTTTTAAGTTAGAATTGTTAGATTTAATGTAGAAAGTTAGTCTTTTCCTAGATTTGGTTGTTTATTGTTGTAGGATAGAATTAAGACCTTCTGACTAGGTCTAAGATCCTATTATTAGGGATTGGTTCAAACCACCTTGTTTATGTGCTAGTTTATATGTAACAAACTTTTATGTGAATGAAGGTAGAGTGTTATGCTAGAGGCAGCTGCCAGGTGTAGTCTCTCACCTGTGAGCTACCTAGTTTGATCAATAATTTTCGTTCTTTCTTTTTATCAGGGTATCATAGCTTCGGGGCTAAGAATGTGCCTGTATGCCTGAGTGGTGGTTCGCATGAAGTGTGTGGGGAGGCATATCTTTGTATGGGGAAGTCATTGTTGCATAAGAGGGTTGAGCAAGGCGATGTTTAGAGATTTGCATGCAAGCTGCTGATTGGATACTAGAGAAGCTAGTTGTGCCTAACCAATTCCAGATTTCTAGATTTGATTTGTTGTGCATGATCTAACAAGGTGGATTTGTTTCAGGTATCAATGGACTTGGTGGCATGATCTATGAGTTGTACTGATGTTGAGGTCGTGATGCTAATTTGACATGTTTAATTTAATTAGAGGAGGCCATGGCTATGGAGCCAACAAGGTTGGCTACTAGATTGCACGTAGCCCATGAGGATGTAAATCCCATTGTCACAATAGCAAAGGAAGATTCGTTTGAAGCTTCCTGAGATCTGCTATTGGTGATATCTATTAAGATCCATGGCATGGAAGAGAACATCAAGTTTTTAATAAAATCCGTTGAGATTTGTCAACTAAGAGAACAACACAAATATAATTGGAGCCCGTGGATGCTAGATTGAGCAAAGAAAAAGTGGATTGTGGTTGCCAGATTGCACATGAATCTATGTGGCTACATGGAACTTATCCCTATGGCGTGGAGTCGTGGTGTAGTGGAATCTGAGGAGAGTCGGATGATCGGTGGATGTGTATTGATCTACTAACCTCTTGTAGTTTCCTTGCCTTGCATAATGTGTTTGGATGTAGTTGTGGAGGATTATTCTATGCTCGTGGTGGTACCTTTGCATGGGAGGTAGAGTTTTGCAGTCTCAGCCTAGCCTTTTGTTGGCATTTAAATTAAGCACAACCTTGTCATGGAGAGCTCGTTGTGAGCGTGGAGAGATCATTATGCAAAGGTAGTTGCATAGTAGAAGGGTCATAGTATTGTGAAGTGTTGTGAAGCCTTGGGGCTCGCGTTCTAGGCCTGGTAAATCCTCATCGACCCCTTTCATTCAAAGACTATGATTATAGCCATAGACAAGCAGTAAGAAATCACCTGTGTAATTTCTGCATTGTACAAGTGGTGGAGGAGACGAGATCTACAAGGGATCTACATATATGACCAATGCCTCCGACGTGTGTTGATTTGTTCAGAATCTGTGAGAGAGCCATGTTCTCTATGTAGTGAAGCTCCTGCACCGAAACTAAAGGCCCCCCTCCTGTTGGGACTCGGTGAACGATGAAGCTCCTGGGCTAATGCCGAAATCCCCATTCAGTATAGAAGCAATTTTATTAGTAGTGGTGTATCCCATATTATTTGAGTGATCAAGTTTCCCATGTGCTGAGACCCTCTCATCATCTCTCATGCTGTTTTAGAGTGCACCTAGAGAAGAGTTGCATTCTTTGGAAGAAGAACCGACGAGGCCAACCAACAGGATTTATTGTTTTCCCAGCGAGATTAGGTTGTATTTTTTTAAACCTTGTCGGTGGAAGCAGTTGCTGTAGAGGTTTCACTTTATGCCAAAAGACAAGTTTGAGAGGAAAAGGATCCAGACTTGGATCTGATAGCAAGCCAACCTCTATTGTTTTCAGTAGCTTTCATTTTGTTAAAGGAAAGGTTGGGATTTTGTTTGAGCTGGAGCTACAAACTTGTTGTATTTCTTGATTCATCCCTTTTGAAGTTCTGTAGTATCCGTGGCTACAAAAATTAGTAGTGTAGTGGGCAACGAACTGTTCTTGGGCGAAGTGTTCTTGCACACTCGATGTAGGGGAGAAAATAGAAGGAGAAATGGCTCAACAAAGGAGACTGAAAGAGTCTTGACGAAAACTAAGGAGAAAGCATCAAGGGACAAATGCAATATATTGTTTTGTTGAATTTGGTGAAGAGTTTCAAGTTGAAGTTGATGGACTTATAGCTGATTAGGTCAAGGATTATGATGCAGATCTAAAATTTGATGAAATCATTAGGAGGTTAATGCCATATCTACCCTCTTTTTTAGTTATGAATTATGAAAGCTGGGCAACTGAAATGAAAACAACATTATAGAAGGTAAATTTATTGAATTATGTTGAAGATGCTATCAATTTAAACTATGATAGTGAAGATGCATGAGAATTATGTCTTATAACATATGCATTAGATGAAAACATCATGTTCAACATGCTACATGAATATGGTAAGATTCAAAAAGTAAAATTTTTGTGGGATATTTTAGAAATGAAGTACAGTTTGAATGAGGGCAAAGATGATGAAGGTATTGCTCTTGAAAATGATGATTGTGCTTTCAATCCCATAACTGATTATGAAACTAAACATGTCAACATTGAAGATGCAATTATGGGTGATGAATGTGTGGCTGTAATTGACTTTAAAACATGTGATGATGAATAAACAACAATTATTATAGAATCTGAAGTCGTTTATGAAGAAAGCTTACCTAATGCAGAGACCTATGAAGTCAAATTTGATGAGATCTATGTATCTCATGACGAGTGGATCAATTCGATGCATGAAAATAATCTTATTGATGAGTTGTTGTTCAATGAGAAGAAAAGCCTACCTCCATATACAAATCAAATGCAGGACAACATGTTTGCAATAACAAAATTGAGTAAAGAGGTTGAAGGCAAGAATCAACAAACTATGTCAATAGAGAGAAATGGATAAATGAAAGCTCTCTTGAAGGAGTAGGAATACAAGAGCCATTATGAATCTAACATTTCTTTTATGTGTGTATATATTGGCATTCAAGAAGAAACAATTGAAAAGTCACAAGAACTTGCAACATTAAATGTTAGCCTACAATTGAGATCAAGAAAGAGGAGGATAAGAGTTCAAGCATTCTTCCTTTGGGGTAGAAAACATAAAAAGGAGGAGAAGCTCCATCATTACCTTTTGGCAAGAAAAGTGAAGACGAAACTTCATAGAGGAATGAACAAGCGTGGACTCTCAAGAAAGAAGACAAAAATGAAACCTCAGTTAATATTGAGGGAATTGCTCCCCTAGGGCTTTTGGGTGGAAACCCTAGCAGACTGAAAGTTGTCTAAACAGAGAAACACACATTCACACAACCATTATGCTATGATAAGCAAATTATATAGTAAGAGGGGCGTACCTCAGGTCCTACGTTCGAGAAGTTCCTCAAGGGTCCAAACCCTTCTTCAAGTGCCTTTCACTCCTTTGTCTTGTAAAACAACCAATTCCAAAGAATACAACAGTATATGGACAAAGACTTATAAAGAAATCATCTTCATGTTATAAAATAAGGTAGTTAGTTATGAACTTTAAACAACCATTCACATATGAATTCAAACATGAACATCATAAACATAAAGAAAAAGCATATCGGGAACCAAGACGTGTTTCTTTATTATAGACAAATAGAATGTACAAAAGGAGTAATATCACTTGAGTAACCTTTCGCAGGCTCCAAGGAAAGCTTCCTTCCGGATCCATCCAACCTCAAGCCTTTAGCATATCTCCTTCCAAGACTCGCTCCATGATGCCATAACTAGTGGATGAACATCAACACACAAGGAAACAAGGGTTTCCTATACAAATGAGGGAAGTGCAAAAGGCACAAGGGTCTTCAGACCTGGTCGGGGGAAAATTTTCAGTATAATAACCTTTCTCTCTCTTCTCTCCTCCCTTAGGCCTTCCCTTTGAGGTCCTTTTATACCTCTCCCAATGTAGTCTTTTAGTTGGGAGTTGGTTGGGAATAGTTGGGCCATGGGCACTAATAGGTGATCAGCAAGTAAAATCCGCGATCTCTGCCCGAAAATAAGGAGTTTTATATTTTTTTAAGTGTTTTAATACATATACGTGGGTTGGGTATATGCCTACCCACATATACACGCGTTTAACTCAGGGAAATGCTGCGTACAAGGAATAAAACACTGTTTTTTAAATTTGAGACCAGGTCTGGAAGGAGGGGTTGCCCTAGGCCATGAGTGC
>APFE031740823.1:0-82805 GCA_000404065.3 Pinus taeda | reverse complement strand
TTAGTATTAAAAATAGATATTTTATTTAAATTGACTTTTTGATGCTTGATTTTATTACGATGAATGATTGATGTGCGAGTCTAATGCTTGATTAGTGATGGAATCAGCTAACCAATTATGGGATCTTGGAATGTGCAAATAATTAATATAAACAAATGATCTTTGCAACAACCTCACCCTTAAATACTGGCGATATAAGCATGGATCCCTTATCCGATAAATGTTGTTTAATTGACACACTATCAATTGAGAATCGAGATAAACTACCAACGAGTCAATCTCATAACAGATTGCCTCGGATAGTAAATTAATAAAGGTAGTATACTCAGCCATATTATTTGAAGCAAGACCAATGCATAAACCTCTTGATCCCATCAATTGACCAGTTGGATAATAAAGTACCCAAGCTGCAGAAGCGAGATTCCGAGTGTGACCAAAAAGTGTTGACATCACAAACTCTCAATGATATATGTACAAATATACATAATATACAAAGAAGCCATTGCCTAACTCCTACTTAAGCAAAGTACTTCTTTAGGTAGAGCCCGTTTTGGGGCTCTGCCAGCTTGTTTCCCACAAAATCGATTAACTCATACGACCCTTTTTCTAAAATCGTTTAATAATGAAAGGACCATACCACATAGGCTTAAACTTGCCTGCCCCCAAGGTGTCTTTATCTTGGTCATAGACCATAGACGAACGGATTTATCATACTGCGTTTTTACCCTTTTCTTATGAGCCTCATTCATCGTGGCGGCATCTCGACGCTGCTCATCAAGATGTTCCAAGTGAAGGAGGCGCTCTTAGAGACTCGAAGTCTCTGGAAGGAGCTCTACAGCTAACTTGAGAGATGGAATTTCACATTCGATCGGAAAGATAGATTCCATCCCATAAACCAACTAAAAAGGCATAAGACTAGTAGCAGTCTTTACGGAGGTCCGGTATGCCCAAAGAGCCGAATACAACATAACGTGCCAATTGGAGCGATTTTTGTCCATTGTCCAATGGAGTATCGTCTTAACAGTTTTATTAACTGCCTCGACCTGTCCATTGGCCTGAGGATAATAAGGAGACGAATGCTCTAGGCGGAAACCTAATTTAACAGCCAATTCAGACATCAGTTGATTCTGGAAGTGACTGCCATGATCAGTGAAAATCTCTCTCGGGACACCGAATCTTGAGATAACCTGATTGAAAAGAAACAAAGTTGCCATGTCACTATCATTTTTATAAGTGGGCATGGCCTCGACCCACTCAGCAAAGTAGTCTACAGCCACAATAATATACTTGTGATTCACCGCTGAAGGCGGATTACAAGTTGTAAAATCAATACCCCACTTAGTAAAAGTACC
The DNA here is from genome assembly GCA_000404065.3 of Pinus taeda. Taxonomy (NCBI): domain Eukaryota; kingdom Viridiplantae; phylum Streptophyta; class Pinopsida; order Pinales; family Pinaceae; genus Pinus; species Pinus taeda. The sequence continues at coordinate 81,453 of APFE031740823.1, read as the reverse complement.
AACGGTGACAATGAGAAAAAGAGGAGCTGGATGAGCACACATCTTGCGAGTAAAGATCTGACAAGGGTGACAATGTTTGATCGCCTCCACACAGTCTTTGAAAAGTGAAGGCCAAAAGTAGCCAACACGTAAGATGCGCTGGGCTGTAGCAAGCCCCGATAAATGACCACCACAAGCTCCACTGTGGCAATCATTAAGCACTGACTCTGCTTCCTCCAAGGTTAAACAGCGCCGAAATATTGAATCAACCCCTCGACGGTATAAGGTATCATCAATGATAACATAATTTTTAGCAAGGTGATGTAATTTACGACATTCATTCTTGGTGAAAGTAGAGGGAAACTTCGAAGTCTGGAGATAGACAATGATATCTCCATACCAAGGGTCGAGTGAAGAGATGAGGAATAAATGTTCATTGGGAAAAATTTCCTCATAAACAGTATCCTCTCCATAAGGCAGCTTAGAAATTAGCTCAGTAAAAACCATGGATTTCTTAGACTTGGCTGACAAGAACTCGAGATCGAATTCTTCCAAGATGACTATCCATCTATTATATTTTCCCCCAATCACTCGCCTACTGAGGACAAATTGAAATGGATTGACCGCCGCTAAGCCAAAAGTTTTGCGTAGCAAGATATAATGACAGAGCCGCTGGACAACATGGACAGCTGCCAAGGCCAACTTCTCAACCGGAGAATAGTGAAGTTCAAGACCTATTAAGCCTCGACTCAAATAATAAATCACATGCTTGATGAGAGCATCATCCTCCTGAACTAGAACCATACCAATGGTTGATTCTGCTGCAGCGAGATATAAAAGGATATCTCTGGCATAATCCGGTGGACTCAAAAGTGGGGTAGAGACTAATTCTTTTTTCAAAGTATCAAATGATTGTTGGACAAATTTGTCCCATACAGATGGAACTCCTTTCCGTAGCAACCGCATGAACTCTTTAGTGATCTCGGCATAGTTTGCTATAAACCACCTTAAGAAATTAGCCTTCCCTTGAAGACTCTAAAGTTGACGAATTGAGGACGGGGGAGGCAATGAAACTATTGCCTCAACCTTGAAGGGATCAACTCGAATCCCTTCATTTGACACAATGAACCCTAACAACCGACCGGACGTAACCGCGAAAACGCACTTGTTGGGATTCAACCAGATTTTATAAAAATGACATCGCTCGAAAACCATTCAAAGGTGGCTAGGGTGATTAGTTCTCTTTCGAGAACGAGCAGCGAGATCATCTACGTATGCTTTGATGACATGCTTGATGTCGTGGAAAGCATATGACATGGCCTACTGAAAGGTAGCTCCAACATTTTTAAGACCAAAAGGAATATTTGTATATGCAAAGGTACCTCAGGGACATATAAAGGCTGTCTTATGTTGGTCTTCAGGATGGATAGAAATTTGATTATAACCAGAGAATCCATCCATGAAGGAAAAAATCTCATTACCCGCACAGTCGTCGATAATCTGATCAATGAATGGCGTGGGGTAATTATCTTTGGGACAAGCCTTGTTTAGGTCCCTAAAATCGATGCATACTTGGATTATTCCTTGCTTTTTATCTACAGGGACTGGATTAGAAATCCAGTCAGTAAGAGGAACAGGGTATATAAAACCTGCCTTTAGCAGCTTCTCCACTTCTGCTTTGATAGCTGCTGCTTTCCTAGGGTTGACCGGCCGAAGCCTCTGACAAACACGTTTGGCGTTCTCATACGTCTTGATCTCATGTTCAACTATAGATGGGTCAATGCCAGGCATTTCTTCATAAGACCAAGCGAATACATCCCGAAATTCCTTCAACAGTTCGGTGTAAATTTGAATTTCTTCAGGGGAACACTCAATTCCAGTGAAGAGATTCTCGATTGTGTTAGGGTCCCTAGAGATGTTGATAGGTGTTGTTTCTGAAATCACCGACATATTACCTTCGGCACGAATGTGTGCTGGAGCCAAAGGGCTTGAAATCGTACAAACATCACTAGAACAGAGCTTGGAGAATCTAGATTCTACCTCTTGCAATGGAGGAAAAAAGTATGAACGATGGTGTAAATCTTCCCAAGGTCGATCTATACCCATCATTTCTTCGAGGATTGCTTCTTCCGAAGGTAAAACTAAATCTAAGTAGTCCAAAGCAGAGGTACAATCAAGGCTCCAAGCCGGGGCCACATCGCCATCTAACTCCTCTTCAGAAAAAGGAGTAGAATGGTCTTTTGCAGAGTTGACGATAGACTGATATCTAAGCTCAGCTGCAGATATAGGGAATGCCATCCCATTCCCTTGTCCTTCAGCTAATGTGGTCGTAGGTGAAGGCAAGGTCCAAGGGTCTGAAAAGTAACGAGTTCGAAAGAACCCTTCTCGAGAACACTCCTTAGATGACGAAATGACATTGATTTTAGCGATAGGAGAGGGAAACTCAAAAGTACCCATCAATGAGGAATACATCCCTACTCCTAGAGTCTCAGTAGGCGGATGAGGGTTATCCAGTAAAGGAACAGTAGAGTTGGATCTTGCTTGAAGATCAACTAGACAATAATCCAATTGATCAACCTTCACGATTTTCCCCTCATAAGGAAAGAAAATGACACGAAACAGAGTCGAAACAATGGCATCCATTTCGTATACCCAGTTCCTTCCTAGGAGGAGATTATAGTCTAGGTTAGCATCTACGACTTCTACTTCAATATTAATGACCTTCCCCCCAACACATATAGGAAAGGCTGGGATAATCCCATGCGGCTTATGAGAATGACCATCGAATGCGGTCAAGACGGTAGGTGAAGGAACAACCGAAGGCAATCCAATAGCCTTCCAACATGACATCGACATGACACACGTGGAAGCCCCTTCATCAATAACGGTATGAAAAATGTTAATTTTCTGGTATGTAGACTTTATTTGAAAAGCCATATGATGAGGGAGTCACTTTTTGACATTTAACATGTCGAAAGTGAGCACTAAAGAATTAGTCGGATCAGCTGCTCCAATCGCGGAAAGTAAAGCACTTCTCTGAGCAGGACACGACTCGAGAACCTCTAAAGCGGACATAGCGCACAGACTCTGAGCCAGATCCTCCATAATGGAGTAATTCTGGGTGGCCTTAACATTATGATTAATAGTCGCGCGTTTAGCAGAACCTTTCGATATCAGTGGTATAGTCTCAACAGGGGGTCGCTCAATATGAAGGTCAGTACTTCTGGGAACAACCTTGTCCTTGGAAGTTTTGGCTTCACCATAATCATGTGACCGAGTAGCCACATGGACGTTAGAACCCATCATGAAAACATTCGATGATCTTTCCCCTTCCTGGTTGCCCCCTGCGGAGGTTCCAGGGTTTGAACTCATGCCAGCAAGAAGTTGCTACCCTTGGGGAAAGGGTTGGTTAACACAGCTTGGAAACTAGAAGTTCCTTGCTGCCCTAACAAGAGCTGAGTGTCTTCAATATTGGGGCAAAGATGAGTTAAATGGTCTCGACTGCACAACTTGCATGGAAACTTGACTTTCTTTTTCGACTCATTTCTACCATCACCAGCATTATTGCGGGATTTATTTGCATTAGGCTTCCCATCCTGGTTCTTTTTCTTACCTCGTCCTTTCTTTTTCCCATTGGAATTTTGATTTCCTTTGGGGTTATCAGATTGGACGACATTAATCGAAGAAGTTTGGGAAGCCGTAGGGTTAGACGATGTGACTTGGTTGTTAGAAGCAGTTTGTAAAGACAACTGCTGCAATTGATTCAACAAGTTCACTATATTCGTGTCTACCGACCCAACAATACCATCTGCGTGGGGACCTGGCTTTGGCTTAGCTGCATCAACCTTAGACCCAGGAGCATCTGGAAAGTACTTTTGTAGGATCCCAAACTGAGAGTAGATTAATTCTAATTGCTGGGCCCTAAAAATGGCTTGCTCCTCAGAATAGACCCTAGACATGGAGACATCCTTGGAGATCTCAGGTATCAAAGACTTCAAAAACCACTTGAGACGGTACTCCAGAGGGATTTCGGCTTTAATGAACCTCTTTCTCCCTCTCCATTCCTGAATATGATCAGAAATGTGAGTTGCCCTATCCTAACGAAAAGTAGCCAGTAGTTCGATTTCGGCATCATACTGGACAGACAACTAAAAATGGTTTAAGAAAATATTGGCTAAGTCAGCAAATGATGTAAAGCTACCCCCAAACAACTCTATATACCATTTGGCCACATTACCAGTCAAGGTGCGTTGAAATAGTCTCAACCTAACCGAGTCATCGATCAGGGAGTTCGATGAGAACCACAAGTGGAACATGGTTACATGGTCGCCTGGGTCCTCACCACTCTTCCATTTGAATTTTGGAATGTCCAAAGGGAGTTTGGTTGGGACTGGAGGCCAGGCCCAATTGTACTTGATTGGATCATTAGTTAACTTAGTGTGATCTGGCAAGTTCAATGTTGCCAGAAACAGAAGACTAGGAGGAGCTTGGGGATTCCACCCTGACTGGGTAGAACTGCCAAAGCTCTGAAAAGATTGGCCTAGATTTTAGAAGGTACCAGACTGCCCGAAGTAACCAGTAGAACCCGCTGAACCAAAAGGAAATCCTTGTGATCTAGCAAAACTCGGAGTTTGACCAACTCCGGCCGTATATCCACCATACCCAGGAAAGTTTCCTCCTAAAGGATTATAAGGAGTTGATAACCCCTGATATGGATTCGAAGCCGAAGTTAGGGGAGGAATACTTTGGAATGAACTAACTGTGGTATACGGCCTATTCCGATATTGGCCGAAAAATGGATTCCCAGTTCCGACACTACTAAGCCCAGGGTTATTCCAACCTTGGAAAGGATTGTTGCCTTGTCCTACAGAAGAAAAAGGCATGGATCCTATCGTTGGGTTGGAATGTGGTATATGACCACTTCCGAATGGAAAACCTTGGAACGAAGCTGATCCACTCATCATAGATGTGGCAGCCCCAAACGGAGCTGAAGGAATGACCTGTGAATGGGCACCAAATGGGAAGAATCCAGAACCAAAAGCATTAGTTTCGGAATCTCCACTCGTGGATGGAAGGGAGGTAGACCCAACAAAAGACGTGCTAGCAAAAGATCCGAATAAAGAGATGGAGGGGATGGAAATAGTTCCTCCCCCTTTTACAGATATGGGAGTCTGCACAGTCGTAGCACTTGTAGAAGCCATGCTTCCAGTAGTGGTCATCAAAGGTAAGCACGTAGCGTAACCTGGACTTGACGGTCTATGCGTCGGAGTCCCAATGTATTGTAATACGTGTAGATGACTAGATGGTAGAGGAGAATTCGGAGCCGCTAACGACTCTAAAATTTCTTCTACCTTGATGTTATTCTCCGCTTGTAAACGAACTCGAGAAAGAACTGGAGTGTTCCCCTCTTGTTCTGCAGAAGTACCAGGCCTTGCTTGAATACTAATGCCTCTGAGAGGAGGATAAATCCCCAATGCATCAATTGCCGTGGGACGAAACCCACTGGTGTTATTACCTCTACGCCTTCTCAGAGAAGGCTCTCAACTCAGTGGTGAAAGGCCACGAACTCTTCGAGACCGTCTAGGAGATTGGTCAGCCACTTTGAATTTCTTGTTTAAGATCTAACTAAAGACTCAAAAAATTGAAAGCTAGGCCAACTAAGAGCACAAAGACCCACTATAAAGTCCTAAAGATATAGCCAGTCAAACAACTTCCAAGTATTTCCGCTCTGGGTGATTAGGACCAAACACCAAAATACGAGAAAGTGAAATAAGGGGCCTTCCAAAAATAGTCTGGGATGATGAGGGCCCAGGCCTATCAACGAAGGTAACAGAGGAAGTTACGCTGACCTCCTAACAACAGCATGCACCGGTGCAAGCCCCCAAGCTTCGCAAGGGTGCCCTCTAGTAGTACTGTCGAGAGTGATACAACGTCGACCTCAGGTGCCATGAGATTCCCCTCCGTAGCCACCTATGTAGTTCCCTGGGAGTAGCAACTATGGATACCAACTCATCGTAGAAGCCAGGCGTAACAGTCGTGAGGTAAGTTCGGACAAGTAGGAGAGGGGTTATCTCTCTTTCTTGTCTTCATAGACCCTCGTCCTTAACTTCCAGATCCAGAGCTTTCCTGGTCTTCCTAATGCTATTGGATTTTCTCTCATTATTCAAACTCCTATGTTTGATGTTTAAACAACCTTGGAGAGTTAACTATCCACTCGCCTAATCCAAGGCCCTAAAATCCTAAAACTTGTTGGTGTATTTAACTTAAAAGAAAAAGTTCTAGTGAATTTTAGTTAGCGCTTGATTTTAAAATGGGTTGTTCTTTAAGTCAGGGGATGATGGAAGTGAAACTAGTGGTTTTTTTTCGACGCAAAAGAAATTAATAAAAACCTAACTATATGCATGTGCACTTGTCATTGTTTTTCGATGAAGAGTAATTTCTACGGGGTTCGAAAGGAAACTTCTAATAAAACAAACTCTTCTTTTCTTTTCGTTAATTCACACTTCACATTCAAAAAGGTTAACAAAGCTATGTATGCCAAAAGAGATGCAAATCTATCCTAATGCAACAACTATATGCTTGATGCAAGATTCAAAACAACTCTAAAAACAAGAAATGAAAGTTGCTTTGCTTATCGAATTTTCTTTTGCCACTTAGAATGTCTAGATGGAATATGAGATACTACCATTCATTTCATCTAAACACTAAAAACAAAACTCAAGACAAACATAAAGCACTTTCATTCACTAAAAGGAAACTAAATGAAAACAAGTTCAAGAAAGCAAAACAAAGTCTTTCAAAAAGTTTTCTTCAAAGTAGCAACAAAAAAGTCTTTTCAAAAATGCTCTCAACAAAACTGGAACCTTTCGATTGAAACAATAAGCAACAACCACTTTTGCAAGCTGACACCATACAATGGATGAAAACTCAACAAAAACAAATGTGTTTAAAGATGCTCTTTAACAATCAAAAGCAACAATGAAAGCTTTGTCAACAAAGACCAAAAAAGATCAAAAAGACAATTTCAAGAAAATATCAATTGACAACTTTCATGAAACAAAGAAGTGGATGGTCACAAAAAGGGGTTTTGTCAAGCAAACAAAAAGTCACCAAAAATCAAATTCAACACAAAGATTGATAACAATCTTTCTGCTCTGATAAATAAGAGCAACCAAGATTCCAACAAGAAATCTTGCGTGCTTTTAGCAAAAAACGATGATGCTTGCAAACACAAAATAAGACCAATACTCCTTACAATCAGAGAGAAATTGGAGTAAGACGCTTGTTGTAAAAAAAACAACTGATACTGACAAAATGACTGTTTCAAATTGAATTAAACCACCAAACAAACCTTCAGAGACACAAAAATTTATAAATCTTGAAAATTGCAATATATACGCGACTATACTTATGTGGAGATTGCGTGTATATGCGACTGTGCCTGATGAAACCTATGTATACGTGGGTTTACTTCAGGAAACAAACGTACATACGCTTCTGTAACTAAGGAAAACAGCGTATATGAAAGATTTCAAGAAAAATAAAAAATAAACTGAAGAAACTGGCAAAACTTAGAATTCAAGAACAGACCAGACAGTAACAGCAAACCAACAAGCAATTGAGCCCTGATTGGCTTCACAAACACCCAAACTAGGAACAACAAGAGTGTTGTCCCCAGTGGAGTCACCAATTCTGTTGAGGGAATTGCTCCCCTAGGGATTTTGGGTGGAAACCCTAGCAGACTGAAAGTTGTCTAAACAGAGAAACACACATTCACACAACCATTATGCTATGATAAGCAAATTCTATAGTAAGAGGGGCATACCTCAGGTCCTACGTTTGAGAAGTTCCTCAAGAGTCCAAACCCTTCTTCAAGTACCTTTCGCTCCTTTGTCCTGTAAAACAACCAATTCCAAAGAATACATCAGTATATGGACAAAGACTTATAAAGAAATCATCTTCATGTTATAAAATAAGGTAGTTAGTTCTGAGCTTTGAACAACCATTCACATATGAATTCAAACATGAACATCATAAACATAAAGAAAAAGCATATCGGGAACCAAGACGTGTTTATTTATTATAGACAAATAGAATGTACAAAAGGAGCAATATCACCTGAGTAACCTTTCGCAGGATCCAAGAAAAGCTTCCTTTCGAATCCTTCTAGCCTCAAGCCTTTAGCATATCTCCTTCCAAGACTCACTCCATGATGCCATAACTAGTGGATGAACATCAACACACAAGGAAACAAGAGTTTCCTGTACAAATGGGGGAAGTGCAGAAGGCACAAGGGTCTTGAGACCTGGTCATGGGAAAAATTTCAGTATAATAACCTTTCTCTCTCCTCTCCTCCCTTAGGCCTTCCCTTTGAGGTCTTTTTACACCTCTCCTGAAGTAGTTTTTTAGTTGGGAGTTGGTTGGGAACAGTTGGGCCACGGGCACTAACAGGTGATTAGCAGGTAAAACCCGCGATCTCCGCCTGAAAATAAGGAGTTTTATATTTTTTTAAGTGTTTTAATACATATACAGGGGTTGGGTATATGCCTACCCACTTATACACGTGTTTAACTCAAGGCAATGTCGCGTACAAGGAATAAAACACTGTTCTTTAAATTTGAGACCAGGTCTGGAAGGAGGGGTTGCCCTAGGCCATGAGTGCAGCATCACAAGCCATAATAGTGAGATTTGGAGCTATAACAGTTACCCAGTTTTTTATGTACTATTGTAAGCCTAGTTGAGACTAGACCAACAAGCGTATGCCATTTTTCCAAGCACCCTTTCTCCATTAAAGTGAAGTGTTAGAATTAATAGAGTGTTAGAATTATAGGATTGAGACCCTTTGATTAGGTCTAAGATCCTACTATTTAGGCAATGGTTCAAACCACCATGTTTATGTGCTAGTTTATATGTAACAGACTTTTGTGTGAATGGAGGTAGAGCATTCTGCTAGAGACAGTCTCCGAGTACAATCTCACACATGAAAGCTGACTAATTTGTTGCCTAGTTTGATCAATAAATTTGATTCTTTCTTTATATCAATAATTGCTTAATTTCAGTCCACATGGGGTAGCTCAAGCGGCAAGGGCCGTGGAAATGAGGTCTCACCGAACCGGAAGTCTTGGGTTCAAATCTTGGGCTACCCTTCCCCCGTAGAGGGGTACATAATGGACATGTAAATCGAAGAGTCCCACCCCAGCTTACAAAAAAAAAAAAAATTGCTTAATTTCAATAAAAATTTGATAAATAAAAATTTAATAAAAAATTTCAAAATATTAAATTTATTTATATATGAAAAAATAAAATTATATATATATATATATAATATATATATATATATATAAAACAAAGAATAATTATATGTCAAGATCTTTATATATCAAACATAACAAAAGAAATAATATTAATAATAATATTTTTAATATAAAATTAAATTTTAATTTTAATTAGTTAGCTCACTAATATCCATTTATAAAATGTTATTATTAAACATATTCACCTTCAAATTTTTGGTAAATTCTCAAATAATATTTAGTATAGAAATATGGATTTCTACTACAATGATAACCAATTTGTTACGATCCTTTAAGTTGAAAATTAGATTGTTTTTCAAAATCCCCATTCACATTTTCACATTCTCGATAAACCAAAATTGAATATACAAAACCAATTTTCAAGGTTGCGGAAGAAATGGGTTTTTAAATGATCATTTGTATGAATCTTGGCGATGGTTTCATTTTAAAAGGATCTAATGCTTATTCACTATATTATTGTAATTATAATCAGGCAAATATTTTTACGCTTTTTTGGGATTGGACTGCATAATAAAAAAATATATTTTTTATATTAATATATACTCTTAAATAATCGCAATTAATTATTTAAAAGTATTTTTAAAATAAAATTATGTATATAGAAGTATTATAATGAAAACATAATTTAATTATGGTAAAATAAGTTAATAACAAAATATCTATAATTAATTATTATTTAGGAGTGGTGTTTTTGAATTATTTTCAAAACATTTTAATAAAGGTTTTTTGGTTGAAAATGAGTTGAATTTTTGCCTGGAGAGGGGACCTAAAATGCTTTAAAATCATTGATTATATTGAGTTAGATTAGATTTAATCACTTTAATAGAATATAATTTATTTTGATGCCAATTTCCTTTCATTAGAATTAAAATATAATTCCTTGCGTATATTTTTGTTTACACTCCATAAATTTACAAACTCACATTGGTAAGATAAAATGTAATAGAATTCTAGTACAATTGAATTGACTGACAATTTTGGTATCATTTTGAGGGAAGTATACATAGGAATTAGCTTTTAATTCGGATTTTATTTTTAATTACACAATTTTGGAAAGGAGAAATGATAAGATGAAAGGTAAGAACTTGCACATCACATTATGAGGTCTCTCCTAACCTTGGTTGTTGAATTTCATTCATTTTTAGTTGCATCCATTTTACCTACATAAGTAAGAATACATCTATAGAGAAAGAGATTCAAGAGTTAGACTCATTAGAGGTATAACTTTAATACCACAATTACATGTCATCCTCTCTAGACCATAAGAACTGAATCACCACCACATCACATATTCGCTCTTTTGCAGGTAGAATAAGGCATCCCAAGGTCTAAAAATATGAAATAAAAACTAAAGAGGAACCAACTTCTTCAACACAAGAAGTAGTATATGAACCAACATATTCAATAGTGGCAATTATGTTTCTTTCTCATTCAATAAGAGAACAAATTATTACACAATAGCTTGAGATACCTACTGAAAAATAAGAAGAAGAGGAGGAGGAAGGAATCTTCTTTGGAAGACTAATAGCTGAAGAACCAAAATAAGGAAATCCAAAGGAAGAACCATATTATCTCAGTTTTGAAGAATCAACGACAAAAGGAGAAGGAAAGGAAATTCATCCTTCCAATGGACATGAAGGAATATTAGTAGGAGGGGAAGGTGAAATACCACCACTTGGAGGAGGAAGAACTTGAAGAGGATTTCCTCTTGGAAGTGGAATAGGTGGAAAAGGAGGTAGAGGAAGAGAAAAAAATACTTCCCAATAATAAAAATTCCAATATGAAAAATACTTCCCCATCTGTTCTTCCAAATTTCCATGGTATGAGAATAGAGGGCTCACAATTTTTTTTTTTCTTTCTGAATTTGAAGTTCTTTGTAGAAGTTACTACTATTTAAAAGATTCTAAAAAATTAAGTTTTTTCCATGCTACATTAAAATATGGGGCTCTAAAATGGTTTATGGGATTTGAAACAAACTATGTAAGATCACGTGATGCAATGAGACAACTTGTTTATAAAATATAAATGTTATTGCATACAACATAATGTTAAAGAAAAACTATATAAAATGAGCCAAACATAGGATGAAAATATCGAAGATTTTGTAGAAAGATTTTTTTATAATTTTAAAAGGGAAAACCAACATAAACTAGGATTAGATACTTTAAAAACCCTTTTACTTTGAGCAATTAGGGATGAATGGATTGATATCCTAAAAATAATGGGTAAATGGGATGTATCCCAACTTCCATTGAGGACAAATTTGAATTGTGTAAGTATATATCACGAGGACAAGAAGAGTATGGCAGAGGTCCTCGAGACCCAACCATGGAAAGTGTATGTAAATCAACATTTGGTATGGTAAGTAGAGCTAAACTTGGTAATTTGTGAGAAATTTTTAACAAATATTCTTGGAAATATAAGTGAACAAATAGATATGCTACAAATGCAAAATAAGAAAAAAGATGAAAATGATGCATTATCTATATTTTGGCCTAGGTGTATAAAGAAGCATTCTTTAGGATTATTTTCAATAGATAACATTGAAATATGTGTTATTTATGTAGAAACACATGCTACAAAGGATTTACCATCATTACCAGGATCAAAATAAATATATCGAGAGGATAATGGAGAAAATTAAGCTTTGTATCCCCTCTACCTTGTGGTACTAAGAAGACCCTAGCAGCCTCGAAAACCATGTATAGTGCAAGACCATACCAAACATTTTCAACCTTATCCACAACACTCCCAAAGTAATTATAATACACCTTTACCTTGGCAACATTGGCCACCCCAACCTCAAAATTAGTCCTAGCAGCAAGGTTGGCAAGGATCATATGGAGGAAATAATCCATGAAATTATTCATCATATCCTAAATATCCCCAATTCCTTTGTATTAACCCCTATAACCGTACCGACCTCCAGAATAGACACAAACACAATTATCTTCTATTCAACCTCTCTAGTTACCCTCTACATAACCACCTCAAATATTCACTCAATTACCTGCACAACCACTTATGAATCCAAACAATTAAGTAACTCATCACACTTGCAATGTTGAAGTACAAAATTTTCAAACATACATGATTGCTCCTCTTCATCTAAATGATAGTCATCTTATATCAAGAAGAGTATTGCAAAAGGATTCCCCTATTTTCATCAAAAAACAGAAATAACTCCTCTAGAAAAAGAGCCTTCTATATCTTCTCAAAATCCTCCTTTTCCAAAGAGTTTAAAAATAGAAAAATATGTAGAAAAGAAATTAATTTTATCATATTATGATATGATAGATGAGTTATGAAATATTTGTATCAAAATTCATTTGTTGTAAGCAATAAGACACATCGTTATATATGAAAAAAGAATAAAGGAATTATGTATTAAAAACGGGGAAGAAAAAGATAAGAGCCTCCAAAAGTTCAACTTATTGAAAAGTTAGCATATATCTTGATGTTGAAGACTTACATATACAAATATATATATCTAGGAAGTCCTATTGTGAACATTCATATCAATAAAATTACAATCCCAAATATCGTAATTGATCAATGAGTAATAATAAATGCAATGACTAAAAATATTATAGGTGAACTACAATTAAATAATCTTTGATTTACACCAATTTTATTACAGTTAGCATAAGTATCTTCTATAAAACCATATTGTGTAGTAGAATATATACTTGTATTCTTATATTCTTGGGACTATCAAGTTGACTTCATGTTATTTTCACCAAAAATAATCATGGTGGTCATCCATTAATCTTAAGTAAACCTTGGTTAGCCAAATAATTTTACATTGCATCCTCTAGCTAAAACAATTAATGAATTTGAAGATGAGGAATGGATTGATAATGATGAACATGAACATGATGATATACAACATGTTCTAACAATATCTCAAGCAAAGTCATTTAAAAAAATGAATAAGAAAAATAGATAATACATCTTATAAATAATTATTATTTTTCTCATTATTTTGAAGAACAAATTTATCATGTGAATATGTTAGAAAATGATTTCAAGAAAATTGTAAAATATAGGATCTTTCATCCCATCATTCGATGATATCATTCAATTATATGGATAAATTTGGTAGTACTTCTATAGAAATTAGTCCAAGAAACACTTTAAACATTAAAATTAACCTCGAAGAATCTCAAAAATATCAATTAATTAGACCTACTAGATGACCTCGAATAAGGATGAATCCTAATTTGAGGGAAATTGTCAAAGAAAAATTGCAAAAATTGTTAAAGATAAACTTCATTTGTGTAATTTCTAATAGCCAGTGGTTCTCACTATTGGTTATTGTTTAGAAAGAAAAATGGTAAGTTGTGGGTCCGCATAGACTGCAAGGGATAAAATAAAGCTACTTTAAAATATTATTTGCCACTTCCTTTTATTGATCAAGTCTTAGACACATTAGAAGGAATTTTTTTTCTTTTCTTGATGATCTCAATCATTACAATCAAATTCAAATAGCTCTAGAAGAGAAAGATAGGTTTAAATTTACATGTACATGGGGAACATATGGTTACAAAGTACCTTCTTTTGGACTATGCAATGCCCTTGATACATTCCAAAAGAGTGGTACTAGGTATTTTATTTGACTTATTTCATGATTCTGTTGAGGTCTATATGGATGATTTCATAGTGTATGGAATTATTTTGAAGAAGATTTCAAAAAACTTGAAAATTTCTTTATTTATTGTCAGGAAACTAATATTTCTTTAAGTAATGAAAATGTTTTTATCATGTTTGACAAAGGTGTTTTATTGGGGCATCACATTTCTGGTAACAGGACTAAAGTTGATCCAACAAAGATTAAGGTCATTACCGAAATTTCAGTGCCTAAACCTCAAAGTTATGTAAGAATTTTATATGGCTAAATAGGCTATGTTGACAGTGCTGGAAATCCTTCAAACAAGGGTGTCTCCTTGATGTGAAGTTCCAATTAGATGTCACACTATTTGGAATAGGAGCCCCATCTGAAGTATTGGCCTGATTGCCATGTATTCTTATAAATTTTCCTTGCCTCTAACTATCAGAAAGAGAGAGGAACACATGTGTTGTTTTGAAAAGAAAGTAAGTGTGCTTGGTGAGCATTTAGTCGTAGGAGTGTCAAGGTTCTTGTACTGTGGAATAAAAGGAAAGTGATCCTCCAAGAGAGAGGTAATAGTACAACTCTGGTAGAAACACACATAATCAAGAGATATATGTCTAACATCCAGTGAAATAGTCCACAAAGATGCAATGAGATTTGTAACCCTTACAATGCATTCCCAATATGATAAGCACTAAAATAACTGAAATAGTTCAACTAATTTTGTACAGGTGAAAACAAACATGAATAAAAAAACATCACTGAACAATCTTACAAACATTCATAATCCATGCATGAAGAATGTGTTGGCCATCAAGCTCCATATATTAAGTGAAATTCCCGAGCACATGTATAAAATTAACACCACTAGCTCCAATAGTGGAGCATTGGAGACACTACTTTCTCCCAAAAATAATTAACTTGTCTTTCTGATGACTTGTAGGAGGAGCCAAGGTGATAATTCCTTTGCATGAACAATGAGGGTGTCTTTATAAAAAATGGGGTGATCCTTCACCTCCCTTATGATTTTCGACTACCTTCATGGTTGTCTGACTTATCATGACTTTTACTTCCTACATGACTCTTCACATTAGATATATGGATCTTGGACTTCCACTTCACATTAAATTTTCCAATATAGAATTACATAATCCATGAATGATGTGGTGGATCATGGTTCATGACATGGTAGGACATGACACTGAAGACATGGTCTACATGATGACATGGAAATGTCATGTTACATTTTGTTGCTACTTTCTTTGTGTCTTCTTGAAAACATGGTGCATGTTCTACTTCTTCCTCCTCCTTATGACTTGAAGATAATGAGTCTCCAATGTGGACTTGATCTTCGATATTCAGTTAATAATCCAATGTTCCTTCATCTTCTTACCTAATGATCATCCTATCTCCTCAGCTCCTTAGGTTTCTTTTAGCACGTTCTCCTTCTCCATCTCCTTCATCATCAACTTTCCATAACATAATAGAGTACTTGCATCTATGATCCACTCATGACAAGTTGAAATCAATCCGATAATCCCCTCATCTAAGATGCTACATGACAATCCACTGAAGGAGCCAGAACCATGTGTCAGGTTGAGGGAGAGGCTTAGTGACTATGCAAATGTGTAGCTCAAGTAGTCAAAGGATATGATTGAGCCTTGAGACTATGAATTGTATAGTTTGGGCTAGGCTTACCATGGAGATTGCATACTTTGAGAGATCAGTGAGCGAGGTTGAGGGGTTGAACATTTATTCTTCCTACTGCAAAGTGCTCGAAGGAAGATTAGGTCAGGTGATTATGCAACTAAGGAGCTCAACGCCTAGGCTTGAGGCCAGATACTAAACAATGCTCCGTTAAGGCTAGGCTGGAGCGCTGAATTATGCAGTTTTGGAGGCCAAGGTCTGGACTCGAGTACTGAAACTGTGTAGTGCTCAGTTATGGGAGGTAGGAACTATGTAGTGTGTAGTGTCAAGAAGAAGGGTTGTAACTAGAGGGATGATATTAAGTAATGTGTAGTTTAGGAGGGCCAAATGAGTTTAAGTTGCTTGGTCAAAGAGATTTCAGAATTTGACTAAGTGTGGGATCGATGAAGCTGATGTGAAAAATGATAAGACTTGACTATGATCACACACTTAGAACACTTGATGACACAACAACATAGATCATCTAGGACATGTGAAAAATAAATTTCCTTTAGTGAGACAACTTTGTCATGAATCACAACAAGTGAGACACTAAAGATGCACTTTGTGACGATTGTCATGACACTTATGTGAAAGTGCTTGAAACTTTGGGAGTGAGTGTGATACATGTTTAGATGGTAAGTAAAACTAATTAACGCAAACATTACTCCTTGAACCCACAAAAACTAGTTGTTTCATGTTATGTGATACTCCTCATACTACAAGATGACATTTACTATATGAAGAGATGTTGAGAAATGGAAACAGGAAATTCTAGTTTCATTTGTCCTTGAATTAAACTATGAATTAAAATTTAATTTTATTCTCATAGCAACTTGTAAATAGTTAATTAAGTTTAATTAACTCAATTATCTTATGAGTTTTGAGTTGAATGTCTTTCTATAATCATGTATATGTTATCCTTAAATTTTAGAGGTCCAGGATGAGTTTATTTGAGTTGTAGTTAGATAACTCAGTTTGACTGAGTTACGATCAGTTAAACTAGTTCTATTTGTTTGTGGAACTAGTAGAGGTCTAATAGTGAGTTGGTGCACTGGTGCATCTTTAGTGCTACTCCTGCTAATTGAAGATTCGCTCATGAGGAACTCATCCATGTCAGTTCAAAGAAAGGCCCAGTTGACACTAGAGTGTAGGGACAATGTACTATATGTTGTAGAATGATCTGAGTTGTACAGATCATGGATGCAATAAGAATAGGACCTAGCTTTGGATTGCATGGTTATGGAAGAATGAATTCCCAACTAAATATGGGTTTTTCCTCTAAGGAATTGCGCAAGGAAATAGAGGCTCGGCAGGGAGCAGAAATTGGCTAAGTGTTGGTCACTATGGGCTTGTGAGGTAGA
The DNA here is from genome assembly GCA_000404065.3 of Pinus taeda. Taxonomy (NCBI): domain Eukaryota; kingdom Viridiplantae; phylum Streptophyta; class Pinopsida; order Pinales; family Pinaceae; genus Pinus; species Pinus taeda. The sequence continues at coordinate 64,498 of APFE031740823.1, read as the reverse complement.
GAGTTGATCATACTTGTGCAAGAAGTGTTCTAGTGAGAAAAAGCTTTGCATTATCACTCAGATTTCTGATTAATGTAATAGATAGTTAGGGTTTTGAGAAGTGCATTTCCCTAGAGAAATAATTATGTTATGTGTCTTTGATTATCTTCCTCTTGTCCATTGTTGTTTTCATCGAACTATTGGTTTCCATTGTTTAAAGAGTAGAGTATATTCTTGTCTTGTTTTTTAGTACATTACATGAGTTGTGAGTCTACAGGAAAATATACATGGTATCGAAGTTGGAGAGAATACACTAGAGGGGATTTCGAAGTTTTGAGCTTGGATATCACATGTGAAATTCAGATTTGCAATACATACTTCAGGATCAGAAAATGGCTTTCTACGGTTTGAGGCTCAAAGTATGCCTTGGAAGGAAACTCACATTACATAGCCTAGAATGATAGGATGGAGGCTATGCTGGAGGATTATGGCATCAAGGAACTAATATGAGACAAAAATTCCTAAGCCAACAGTATTGCATGCACAAAATCTAGCTAAATGGAAGAAGTGTGTGGTGAAGGTAAGGTGGATAATCCTTGAGGGAAATCGAGACCACATCGTCTCGAGTCTCCATCGGAAGGAAACTATGTATTTTATGTAGAAAGCATTGATGAACCTATTCCAGAAAAATATTTACCATAGGAAGTTGGCACAGAAAGACAAACTTAAAAAAATCAAGATGGAGAAAGGCGAGACCATTCCTAAATACTTGACCAACTTCACTCATTGCCATGATGAGCTTGGAAGTGTTGGAATAACCATTGCCAAGGATGATATGGTGAACCTATCTCTCCTAGGTGTTCCCAATAGTTGGAATAGCTATCAGGAATTTTTCAATGGGAAGGAGAAGCTACCATATTGGGAATGACTTTGGTCATATTTGATATAGGAGGAGATCAAAAGGAACACCAGAGATGGTTCATCATCAAAAACTGATAATGACGAAAAATTTTCCTTAGTGAGTAAGGCAAGGAAAGGAAAAGAGATGAAATCCCATTCCAAATTAGATTCTTTCCATCGAGGTAAGAAGAAATACATATCAAAATATAAGTGCTTTCATTGTCATAAGCTAGGCCATTTTTCTACAAATTGTCCACTTAAGAAGTCCACAGGAGGAGTGATGGGTGAGGATTTGGCCTCTCAATTCGAATTGTACTTTACTCTAATTGCATGCATGATGTCATCAATGATGGGTAGTGTATGGTATCTTGATAGTGGAGCTTCATTCCACATGAATGGTGACAAAGAGTTGTTCAGTGACATGGAGGATAAGGATCTCCAAATGCATATCGAGATGGGTGATGACGAGAGGTATAGTGCTACTGGATTGGGCATAGTTACTTTTTAGAGGGAGGAGGGTGCTCCTCTCACCTTGAGAGATGTTATGTATCTACCCGAGTTGAAGAAGAGCTCAGTATCAGTTGCCATTGTTGAGGGTAGAGGCTATGATGTGATTTTCTTGAAAGGAAAGGCGTTCCTTCGACACATAGCCATGGGTCAAGTAAAGAAGATAGGGATTCAAGTTAAGAATCTCTATAAGTTGGATGAAGAGAATTGTGTTGCTTTGAGAATGAAACTAGAGAAGGTGCAGAGCCAAGAGGTTATGGAGTTGTGGCATAAGCGATTGGGTCACTTGCATCATGGGGATTTGAAATCCTTGCAGCAGATCTCCATTGGTCTTCCCAAAGGCACGCTAGAGCAAGGTGGTACATGTAAGTGGTGTAATTTTGAAAATTAAACCATGGATTCCTTTCACGAAAGAGATAGTCAAGCAAAGGTGATTCTAGAGTGAGTCCATTCAGATGTGTGTGGACCAGTTTTGATAAAATCCATGGCCAAACAAGGGTATTATGTTATATTTGTTGACAACGTTTCTAGTAAATACTCAATAATTTATATGCAGAAGAAGGATCAAACTTTCATAAAGTTTTGTGAATTTAAAGCATTGGTCGAGAAAGAGTTTGGTAAGAGGATTAAAGCTCTGAGGAGTGATAACAGTGGTGAGTATGTCTCAAATAAGTTTAAAAAATCATGTACCAAAGAAGGAATAAACAAGAGTTGACGACACCCCATAATCCTTAACATAATGAGGTGTTTGAAAGGAAGAGAAAAATCATTGTAGGGGAATCATAGGTGATGTTGTATGATCAAGGCCTATCACTACACTTGTGGGCTAAGTCATGAAATACAACAGTTTATTTAGAGAACCGTAGATGACATCAAATGCCTAGGATGAAAACACCAGAGGAAGCTTTCTCTGGTAAGAGACCAGATGTGGGTCACTTCGAGACTTTTGGGTCATTAGTATATTTCCATGTGACCAAACATGCACAGAAGAAGCTTGAGCCAACATAAGAGTTGGGGATATTTGTGGGGTACATTGATACACCTCACACCTATCAGGTGTACTTTTCGACCAGCATGATGACAATTATTCACAGGGATGTCAGATTCGATGAGGAGAAGTCGATGCAAGTTTCCCTTGAGAGGGAGCTACAATTAGCTGCAGTTGAGGAGATTTTAACTCCTAAGTTTGAGGAGTTTTAGATTGATGTGGAATAGCCACTTGTAGAGAATTCAAGAGTGGAGACATCCACTTAGGTAGAGTCTTCTAGAGATGGGAGAAAGCACACTAGAGAGGCTAATAGGTTATTGCATGATGCATGAGAGAATGTGGTAGCACCCACATCTCAACATAGGCAGAGGAGCTCAACTAAGAGGTACACTGGATACATGGCTCTTGTGAGTGGATGTGTTGAGATAGAGCCATCTTCCTTTGAGGAGGCAGTGCAAAAACCATTTTGTGTTGATGTAATGGTGGAGGAGTATGACTCCATAGTTCGTAACATTGCCTGGGATGTGGTCCTGAGATCAGAGGACAACTCAGTGGTGAGATCTCAATCGATTTATATGGTAAAGAAATATCCAAATGGTAGTATGGAGAAACATAAGGCTAGGTTTGTGGCTCGTTGCTTCACATAGGTGGAGGTGATTGAGTATGATGAGACCTTTTCTCTTGCTGCAAGGTACTCATCGATCAGATCTATATTGGCACTATCAACATAGATGGGTTAGAAGATACATCAGATGGATGTAAAGAAAACCTTCCTTAATGGAAATATTAAAGAAGAGGTGTACATAAAGTAGCTTGAAGGCTTTGAGACCTGCTACCATGAGTCACATGGACGGCTAAAGAGGGCATTGTATGGGATGAAGAAAGCACCCCATTCTTGGTACACTAGGATCGATAGCTACTTCACTGGGTTGGGCTTCACCAAGAGTGAAGGAGATGCGAACTTGTACCAGATAGTGGTGGAAGGTAAATTGTTGATCATTGTGTTATATGTCGATGTTTTGATTTTGACAGGTGATGATCAACTGATCAAGTCTTGCAAGGAGGATCTTGAGAGAGAGTTTGAGATGAAGAAAATGGGGCTCATGCATTACTTTCTAGGCATGGGAGTATAGCAGGGTGATGGGGAACTATTTCTGTCTCATGGAAAGTATGCCAACGAGATACTCAGGAGGTTTAGCATGGAGAGAAACAAACCCAAACCCATCGATACTCGTCTAGAATTGATCTAATTTAGAATATTATATTGTTTTTCTGAGATCCTCCTCAGATTAGAAACAAAATTGTTTCATTGTGCTTAAGGATTCATGAATTTTTGGAAGTGAAAAATGAGTTTTTATGTTAATTTTATGAGTAATTAAACATAAAAAAAGATTTAATAGTAGCATAAACATGTATAGAACATAAAAAAAAATACAAATTACAAGAGGAACATGATAAAGGAGTTCATTCCTCCTAGGCTACATCTCCTTGGTCCAGCTTCCAATGGCCTAGGCCTCTCTATTATGCTCAAAATTGAAAAAAATATGTATTTACAGTGCTCAAATGCTTTCGAAATCTCCTCCAATGAGTCCGAAATGTCCAGAAATGGCTACCTAGCCCCTTTTTGCCTCTAATTTGGTCAATAACTGCAAAAGTTATGACCTCTCCTAGTTTTCCCAATATTGGCTCCACAAATTGCACCATTCCCGACATGACCCTACAATTTCACTCCAAAAAGCACTAACTGGGTGAAAATTTTGTCGTGTGACGGCCATAAACTATTGGCACCAACAACTCCATCACAAATCGCAATTAGCTAGAACAAATAGGTCTTATGGTTTGTGAACGTGGCATGGGTGATATGCGATTGCGATAAGCAGCGGACCAGATAGAACTATCAACTGCATTATAACTATATTGTAATTAGATATATTTCAATCGAGGGAGATAAGGTAATACATATAATGAGACTTTGTATTGTGCGATATGTGATTGTGATATTACACTCGCAACATGATCCTGTCGGGATTGATTCTATAACACATCCATTCTGCGATGTGTGATTGCGATCATCGCATCACAACCCTAACTTGCTCTTGGAAGGATTCTTTAATGCCTTCCCTTTCGCGATGTGTGATTGTGATTATCACATTACACCCTAGCTTTCTCTAGGGCTGATTCTTTAACACCGACCTGCCTCTAATATGCGATTTGTGAAATGTGGGGCTAATAGCTGCCTACCACTTAGCCTTTCCCCATTCGCAGAAGAGTCCTGCCATGCCATATTCTCCTACCATATGTCCAAGTCAAACTTGAACTTTGAATTGTTCTAACTTCTTCATATGAGCTTGGATTCGACTTTTGTTCACACCGTTGGAATCGAGGTGTTGACCACTTCAATCTCAAGCTAAGTTTATTGATATTCTACTACTTTGAGTTTGAGCCTAATTTTGACCACGTGATCACTCCTCCCCACTGGAAGAATTTTAGACCCCAGAATATCACTTTAAATTGTCCAGCAGATGAGGGTATAGTTCCCTAAACTTTCCAACCTTTATCCATTTGGATTTTAAAGGATTTGTACCCTTGAACCCCAATCGAGGATAATTGACACTTCCCCTTTCTGATATCCTTGTTCTTCCATCAAGTATAGTGTCGTGCTGAAGCTCATCAAGTAATTCTGGAGAAAAGTATTCAAAACATGTAATTTTAATATTCTCTCATTCATTTTTAATCAAAGGAGGGTCATACAACCTTCAATTCTCAACATTAACAACAACATAAATTTTCATATATGAAGGAAAATCCAACCTGAAGGTATTGTTACCAATCCTTTCCAAAATTTTGAATGGACCATACCTAATTGGTTTTAGCTTTTTACTTTCTCCTTAGAGCCTCTCTTTGTCAATGTGACGCCGAACTTCATCGCGAACTTGGAACTTGTGATCTTCACAATTCTTGTCATGCCTTGCTTTATACTTTCCTTGGCTTTTCTCAAGTTGTTCTTGAACCTTTAGTTGTATTAATTGGATTTGTTTAATGAACTTTCTTTATTTTTCTATGTCGCTATGACCTTCAATAGAAACATCTTTGCAAAAAATGAAATCCAAAGGATATTTAGGAAAGTATCCAAAGCATGCCTCAAATGAAGAAGTTTGAGTTGAAGAGAGCTTGAATCAGTTGTGAGCATTCTGAATATAGTGAAAATGTTCATCACGCAACATAGGATGCTTGCTGCAATAGCCATGAAGAAGATGTAGCACTGTTATGTTCACCACTTCTATTTGACCATCTATTTTTGGATGAAAAGTTGTACTCTTTTTCAGTTTGGTGTCTGTGAATCCCCACAAGCTTTACCAAAAATTCCCAACAAAGTGAGAATCTCGATCACTAACTATGGATGTGGGAAATCCAAAATGTACCCAAACATTCTGAAACAATAACTGAGCAGTTTTATCAGCTGTAAATTTCGTTTTACATGAATACACATTTTTATAAACCTATCCACAACTACATACAAATAATCATGACCTCTTTTTGAGAACGGAAGATCTTCTACAAAATCCATAGAAACGCTCTCCCACAATCATGAAGGAACCAGAAGTGGTGTGTACAATCCTAAATTCCGATTGCTAGGCTTACTTATTGCACATAATGAAAATCCTTTAATAAAAGGAGACACACTTTCATGGATACAAGGCCAATAACAATACCTTTGTAGATGTTCTACCATCTTACTTACACCGAAATGACCAAAAATAAGAGCAGTATGTTCCTCCCTAATGATGTTAACTCTTTCTCCCTGTGGAATACAAAGATTGGCAATATGGTACAACAAGTTATAATGCAAATTATAATCCAATTCCTCTACTTGGTTTCCTTGAATCAAGCTTGCATAAACATTTTGAAAGTCATTATCTAATGCATATTTCTCAATATAACTTTCATGTGAAACAAAATTATACTTGAGTAAATTAGCTGAACTAACAATAGGCCTAGAAAGCATATCAACAACTTTATTGTAGATACCTTTATTATACCTGATTACCAAGTGGAATTGTTGAAGAAAACCCATCCATCGGAAGTGCCTTGATTGTTGTGACTTTGATTGTGATTACAAGTTTGCAATGGTTGATGATCAATGTGAATGACTGTTTCCTTACCCATCAAGTAGTGTATCCATTTTTTCACACTTTGCACCAATGCATACAATTCCTTTCCATATGTAGGATATTTAATCACTGCACCACTCAAAGCTTCTAAATGAAACCATATAGGCTTACCATGTTGCATGAGGATTCCACCCATGGCGTAGTCGCTAGCATCAGTCTGAATCTCAAATGACTGTCTCAAGTCTAGAATTGCAAGTACTAGAGTTGTATTGGTCTTTTCATTCAATGCATCAAAGGCCTTTTGCTGTTTTCCTCCCATCTTAATAACATTTTTCACACTTGTCAACGCATGCAAAGGAGTGGTTATAAGAGAAAAATTAGCGATGAATTTCCTCCAATATTGGGTTTCTCCCAAAACACTTCTCACCTCAGTAACTATCTTGGGCCTTGGCCAATTCACAATGACATCAACCTTTGAGGGATCTATTTTCAAGTGGCCTCCTCCAACAATATGACCCAAGTAAACTAAAGAAATTTTTCCAAACTCACACTTTGACATCTTAAGATAGAATTGTTCTTTTTTCAAGACATCAAGTACTTTTCTTACATGCATGACATTTTGATCCCCAAGATTTAATGAAAATTAAGATGTCATCTAAGTAGACTATGACAAACTCATCAATAAATGGACTCAACACATCATTCATCACATGCATGAATCTAACATGAGCATTACATAAACCAAAAGGCATAACTAGCCATTCAAATAGTCCTTGTTTTGTTTTGAATGTTTTCTTCCAAATGTCTCCTTCAGCTATTCTAATTTGATGGTAGCCACTTCTTAAGTCCAGCTTAGTAAAATACTTTGCATATTTCAATTTATCAAGTAAATCATCTATTCTAGGTAGTGGGTAACGGTTCTTTACCGCAATTTTGTTCAATGCACGAAAGTCCACACACATGCGCTTTGTTCCATCCATCTTTGGCACCAAGACAATAGGTGAACCACATGGTGGGAAGATGTTTAGATGATCCCTTTATTCAACAACTCTTGAATTTTCTTCTTAATTTCTACACTTTCCATCACTAACATCCTGTACATGCCAATTTTAGGAAGAGGACAATCTTGTTGCAATTGTATCCCATGTTGGATTCCTATTTTGTGATTTAATCCCTTTGGTTCCTGAAACATCTCATCATATTCGTTAACTACATCAACCAATTCAGATTCCAAATTTGAATCATAACCTTTAAAATATTCATTATCAGCATCATTCTTGGGTTTGATCATTAGAAGCATAAAATTCTTGCTCGAATTCACTAGTCTTTTCATTTTCCCTACATTACCAAGAGAAAGATTTATTTTCTTTCTACGAGCTCTCACAATATATTGTAGTCCATATTTGAATAAATGATATTGTTTTCATGTCTATGGAATATATATTTTCTTTCATAAAGGTATGGGCTACCAAAAAATATGCCACAGATATCTAACGACACAACATCAAGCTCCACTTCGTCTATGAAATTTGCAGTAATGGCGAATTTCAATTTACACTTTCTAGTAGCCTACAACTGCACATTCTCACACACCCATCCAAGTGGATATGATTTATGAAGTGGAACAGTTTCTAAGTTTAAACTTTTGACAATGTTTTCAAAGATAATATTGGCTTGAGATCCACCATCGAAAAACGTATCAATCTTGTTGTGTTTTGAGATCACCCTTATGTGAAAAAGTTATATTCTCCTCTTTTCATTTGGAGTTTCATTTTTCTAGTTTAAAGAACTAGTGCTAGTAGTGAATTATTTTTCCTTTCAACCCCATGGATGTGATTTTAGTTTCATCACCCAAATCAGATCCTAAATCATGTTGAGTGGTTGCAGTTGTCTTTTGTTTTCCCTTGTTGTTGTTTCTCTTTTGTCTCATTTCGGGATGAAGCTTTTGACAATGAGCTTCATCGTGACCCTCCTTGGAGGAATGTTTTCATGTAACTTTCTCGCCTTCTTTTTGATAGACACATTTTTCTTTTCTTTCCCTTTGAAATCCTTTTGTTTCCTTTACTCTTAAATGGGTTTTTACTAAATTCTTCTGGGGTGTTTTTCCCTCTTGCGTCAAGATGAGTGGCTTGCACACTGCACACATCATCTATATTATTGGGATTAAACATTAAGATAGTATTCCTAAGGTAACTATGTAAACCCCCTATGTACTTCAGCAATGTGTCCTATGATTGTAAATCTTCACCTAACATCAAAGACGTTTTTCTAAATTCTTGGGTTTAATCTTGCACATTTGGACCTTTAAGATGTCTAAAGTTCTGCCAATTCATGATAGCTTCCTACATATAAGCTAGAGGGCAGAATTTCCTTCTGATTGCAAAAATGAAATCATTCCAAGAAATTGAGATCTTACCATTGTTTTTAATCTCCTCTTGGGTCTTTGATTCCCACCATACCAGTGTTGCACCCTCCATTCTCAAGGAAGCTAACTGAATCTTTATGTCATCCTCTTGAAGGTTTTGAATCCTGCAATAGATCTCCAACTGATGAATCCAATTATCAACCTTCTCTAAATTTACTTCACCATTATAGATGGGCAACTCAAATTTAACATCAAGTTCTAAAAAAGGTGATTTACCAGTCCCTTTTGAAGTATGATGATGAGTATGAGTAAGGGTTGTGTTACTGGAAGAGGGTGAAGATGCTTGTGAAGAAGAAGATGGATAAGATGGTGGAGAGGGTGGAGGTTTGTCTCCATTTCCATTACCTCCTTTTCTATTACCTCGTCGTGAAGAGCCTTCTCCTTTGGGAGGTTTGGAACTTTTCCCTTACATCCTGGTATTCCACTCTTCATAGAGGAACTTCACCATCTCTGTCATATCAAAGAAATCATTTCTGAAGTTCTTCTCATCTTCTGTCATGTTTGTAGCTTCTCCTTCATGAGACATGATCTTTGGAGTCTCAACTGCAACTTCAGGCTAAACTAGTGTTGGATATTATGGCAACCTTGCTCTCCTTCCCCTTGACCCAACTACAGGGCATCCAACCAGCTTCCCTTCTCCTCTTTTGAGTTTTTACCTTGTAAGCATGACATAAACTTTCAAACATTTAAATCCTTCTTTCACAAAGAAAACCTACAACTTTGATACCAAAATGATCTACTTTAGAATATTAGATTGATGTGCTAAGATCCTCCTTAGATTAGAAACAAAATGCTTTCATTATGCTTAAGTATTCATCAATTTTTGCAAGTGAAAAATGAGTTTTTATGTTAATTTTATGAGAAATTAAACATAAATCGGAGACTGAACAATAACAAAAACATGTACAAAACATCATCAAAAAAATACGACAATAGGAACATAATAAAGGAGTTCACCCCTCTTGGGCTATGTCTCCTTGGTCCAACTTCCAATGGCTTAAGCCTCTCTATCATGCTCAAAAGTGAAAAAATATGTGCTTATAATTCTCAAATGCTTCTAAAATTTGCTCCAATTAGTCCAAAATGTCCAAAAATGGCTACTTGGCCTCTTTTTGCCTCCAATTTGGTTAAGAACTACAGAAGTTATCACCTCTCCTAGTTTTCCCAATATTCACTCCACAAATTACACCATTTCCCACATGATCCTACAATTCTGCTCCAAAATGTGCTAACTGGGTGAAAATTTTGTTGCGCAGTGGCCATAAACTATCAGCACTAGCAACTCCATCACAGATCGCAATTGGCGGGGACCAGCGGGTCTTATGGTTTGTGAATGCAGTGTGGGCGATATGTGATTGCGATAAGTGGCGGAGGCGAAGGAACTATCAACTGCAGTATAACTATATTGCAATTGGAATATATCACAATTGGTGAAGCCTGGATAATACAAATAGCGAGACTTTGTACTATGCAATATGCAATTGTGATATCTCAATCGCAACCCTGACTTGCTCTGGGGTTGATTCTTTAATGCCTTCCCTGTTACGATGTGCATCCTGGAGAGTCCTACCATGTCACCTTCTCCTACCATCTGTCCAAGTCAAACCTGAACTTTGACTTGCTCTAACTTCTTCATATGAGCTCGTATTCGAGTTTCATTCACATTGTTGGAATCAAGATGATGAGCACTTTGATCTGAAGCTAAGTTTATCGAGATTCTGCCACCTTGATTTTGAGCATAATTTTGAGCACCTGATCAAGCAGGTAACTGGAGGAAGAAGGATTCTGCTTGAGGGCAAGTAGTGGAAGCTACTATTTATAGGAATATTCTGGGTTCGCTCATGTATTTGGTGAATACATGATTAGATATGTGCTATGCAGTTAACTAGCTTAGCCAAGTGATGGTTAGGCCTACCAAGCTATATTGGAAGTAGAAAAAGCATGTGTTGAGATACCTCAAGGGAACTACTTAGTATGGATTTTCATAAAAATGAACATAGGGAGTGAAGCTTCAAGGCTTCACCAATGTAGATTAGGTAGGGAGTCCATCTAACAGGAAGAGCACATCAGGAGGGATCTTTATTATTGGGTTAGCAGCAGTATCTTGGTACAAGAGGAAATAGAGATCAGTTGTAGTCTGTTTGGCAGAGGCAGAGTACATGGCTACAAGTCAGGAAACATGTGAGGCCATCTGGATGAGGAATATTTTGCTTGGTTTGTTCGGTTATAAGATGGAAACAACTAGGATTTACTACGATAATCAAAATTGTATAAAACACTCTAAAAATCCAGTTTTTCATGATTGGTCAAAGCATATTGATATTCAATATCATCATCTTCGAGATTGCGTATTGACGATAATTATGTTGTTTGAGTACATTCCCATGGAGGAGAAAGATGTTGAAATTTTCCCGAAGGTATTGTCAAGATGTAAATTCGAGTTTCACAGAGATAGGATCAGGGTAGTTGATAATCCCTTTCTTTTTTAGAGGAAGTGTTGAGAAATGGAAGTAATAAATTCCAGTTTAATTTTTCCTTGAATTAAACTGTGAATTAAAATTGAATTCTATTTTCATAACAACCCGTAAATAGTTAATTAAGTTTAATTACCTTAGCTATCTTAGGAATTTTGAGTTGGAAGTCCTTCTGTATTCATGTATACGTTCTCCCTAAATCTTAAGGGTCTAGGATGACTTTATTTGAGTTGTAATTAGATAACTTAGTTTGACTGAGTTATGGTCACTTAAACTAGTTCTAACTGTTTTTGAAACTAGTAGAGGTCTAATAATGTGTTTGTGCACTGGTACATCCTCAGTGCTACTTCGTCCAGTTGAAGATTGCCTCATGAGAAAGTCATGCATGTTAGTTTAGAGAAAGATGTAGTTGAGACTAGAGTGTCAGGACAGTGTACTATCAGTTTTAGAATGATCCAAGATGTACAAATCATACATGCTATTAGAAGAGGACCTAGATTTGGATTGTGCAGTTATGGAAGATCGAATTCCCAATTAAATATGGGATATTCCTCTGAAGAATTCGCAGGAAATAGAGGCTCAGTAGGCAACACAAATTGGCTAAGTGGTGGTCAGTGCAGGTTTTTGAGGCAGAGAGTTGATCATACATGTGCAGGAACTGTTCTAGTGAGATCAAGCCTTATATTATCACTCAGATTTATAATTAATGCAATAGATAGTCAGGGTTTTGAGCAGTGGCTTTCCCTAGAGAAATAATTGTGCTGTGTCTTTGATTATCTTCCCCTTTTTGATTATTGTTTTCATCGATCTATTGGTTTCCACTATTTAAATAGTAGAGTAAATTCTTGTCTTGTGTTTTAGTACATTACACGAGCTGTGAATCCACATGAAAATATACAAGAGAAATGTTTGAATGACACTTTTGATACAAAAATGAAAGTAAAAGATACACATGCTAGAGTGAATATAACATGAAAATGACACTAATCAAAGTGAAATAAAGTGAAATCGATTTTCAAAAACATGCAAACAACACTCACAAAAGCGAAGGTGTGCAAAAATGGTAGTATGAAAAACTCACCAAAATTAAAATATAAACGTAGCCAAAGTGAGGGACTCTCAATGACAGTGTGTAATGGCTGTCGACATGGGTTCAAAATTCCACCAGCACCATATTGATGGATTGTGTTATGCTTCTTCAATCTTGCGCAAAATAATGTGCTCACGAAATTGTTGTGAACTAAGAATGTGTCAACAAGTGACTTCGACTGATCAGGAAGTGACCATGCAAAAACTAATTGCAATATCCATAGCAGGCTCCAAAATTAAATTGTAAGAAATTTTTTGGAGGGTGTTTGTCACAACAACAACACTTGGCGACATACTAGTAGAACTCCAACTTCTTTGGCTTGGTCAATTTTTTCATTGAGGGTCTAGCTCTTCTCGAAGTATTGATTCATCATTTAGATTACCATGGCTTACCCACTTACCCTGTGCATAAACATAGTCCCCTTCATTACTTTACCCAGTTAAACACAAACATAAGGTCAACTATCACACAATTTTTCAAACCATGAAAAGGTAATGGAGTTCGCGAGCTTTAGATTTTCAGAGAGTAGGTTTTCATCTCCGTGGTTACTTTGCTGCCAATAGGTCTAGATAATACCTTGACATAGTCACTTCAGGGACACAAACGTTACTCTATTGCCATCTATCCTAGACAATACCCCAAAAATGTTTCTGGCTTCACCTCTCTATGCAAGAATGCTTTCTCTTCTTTCATCTTTATTTATATATTGATATAGGAATGTGCATAGGCACTTATTGATTTCATGGGAAAAAGAGGAATCCCACCTTATTCAGAGAAAGAGAGGTTTTTCCTTAAGAAAAGCATGTAAATACATCTTATGTAGGTTTCTTGTTTAGATTTTTCCCTCTTTCCTCTTCTACTAGATTGGATGAGCGTGAAAGCACGAAAACATTAAAAAACAAGTGAAGGCATAAGGTTTCTGGAATAGACACATATATGATGGTTCGAAACAAATATTTCCTTATGTAAGGATCATATTTTCCATAAAAAAATCATCGACCAAAAGGTGTAACCAAGACGGAGAAGAAGGACTAAAGGTCAGCCAAATGTTGGAGTTTCACAAAGCCCTTTTCTATTTTCCCACATTATCTTTTGAGCCCAAATGGAACAACCTTCATTCAATGTCTTACAACAAGAAAACAAAACATGATACAACAAGAAATAAAAATGAAAAGAAAAGAAAAGGAATTTTAAAACAAATCATGATCCAAGATAAAAGTGAGAAAACATAAGAAATACTCAAGAGAATGAGTGCAAGAGAGGGGAAGATAGAGTGCATTTAATTCTACTCCTAACCTAAATAGTTAGAAGGTCAAGGTCAAGTGTAACGGAATTTCTAGTGAAGGCACTATTCTTTCTTCTGGCCTACATACACAAAGATGTTAATAATTAAAACAAATACAAAATACTATGCCAGAGAAAAAATAAGAGCTTGAATAACTTACACAACAAATAAAATGTCTTTCGTATCAGTGGAAAGATAGGCCATAGCCACTATTTCTAACCGGTTCACATTCTTACCTTTTTGATGACCATTACAAGCAGACAAACCATGAAAGCTTATGATGAATGCACCTTCATCTATGTCATATTTCTTAGAAATCGTGAGAAAATAATGAAACTTTCTATTAGCCAAATGGATTGATAAGAAATATCCTTCTAGGGAATCATAGATTGGATCATGAAATTCAAAAAAATCCTAACGAAAACCCCACAATTCTTTAAAATACGAATTTTCAATTAGAAGCACAGGGTCTTGATGACAATCTTGTGAGAAAATATTGATCTAATCATATTCAGTTGGCTTGTTAAGAAAGTGAGGACGCAACATGACCATCAAGGAAGGCTAAAGTGCCTCAACCATTTGACAGTACTGAATGGATGATATGTTAAACCATGAAGGTCAAAGGATGTAAAACAACTATCATTGGATGTGTTGATGGGAAAATGATAAGTTGAATAACAATCATCAGAGACAAAATTATGATTAGATGGACTGATTGAAGCATCATATTCCTAGTTATTAATTAACCAAGGTAAATCAATTTGAACAAGTTGCTGAGTGCTCTAAAGAAGAGAACCAACTTCCTTGCACGCTGAATGTGAAAAACCATTTTTTAATTGGTGAAAAATTGCACAAGCATCGAAATCATTGAAGTAGTTGAAAAATAATGCTAGTATAGAAAATATATGAAACCAACTAGATGTAATTGGTGAAAAAAAGGAAAAAAACTTGATTCAATGAATAGCTCAAGTGCTTTCCAACACTCAAGAGGATTTCTAGTGTCATGAAGACATTCACAAGAAAAACTAGGAGCTGATTATTTTCCATAGCACTCTACGATATTATATTTTCAGCCAAAGGTGATCTCCAAATTGATCAACTTGACAATTATGCACATTCATGAAAGGAATACACTCCAAACCCAAATTTGACACAAGATATTTGCATGAGGATGAATTCACTATAACAATATGATCAGAAATCCAATATCAAGAAATATGAAAATTGTAACAAGAAATCCCAAAATCCATCAAGAACAAGTTTGTATCTAGTGAAACAATATGAATAAAAGAATTATGCGAGAAAATCTAGATCTCAAATGGTTCAGGAATTTTACCATGATTGCGAGCATCTGACATAACGTCAACAAGAGTTGAACTACCTAGACTTCCTGACAAGTTCCAGACGTTTGGAAAGATGGATAAGAACATTTTTATAAATAGAGTTAGATCGCAAATTGCAGGTGGACAACTTCTGTCGATTAAGTTAACAAGATCACCATTACCTAGATATACGCATATCTACATCATGATTTGATGAGATTTTCCAACTTCAACAAACAAATTGCTCAAGTCATAATATTCCTATGATTGAAAATTTGAGGATGTATGAATCAGAAAAATCTCGTGATCACACTGATTTGATGAGATTCCCCCATACAAAACAAGAGATGATAAAGAATGGAATGGATGCTTTATAGTTTCATTTCTTTCTTCTTCTTCATGGATATTTTCACTATCATGTGTCATTTCAAGATTCAAATCATGAGATAAGAAACTTTAAGATCATTGAGAATCTACATCACAAGTTGATATTTGTAAAGAGTAGAGACCAAATGATGGGGAGGTCAAGAAGAACAATCACTCATAGGTGAATCTTCTTTGACTAAAATATATTTAAGAACTAGATATTTCGAAAAATAAGTGTCTTGAGAAACTGACAGATCATTTGGTGCACTTGGGAATTCATGATCGCATACATCAACATAGTCATCATCATCAGAATGATTTTTATCCAAGGCTATAGATTGATTGAAAGAATTTGTTGCCTTTGATTCACTACTGAAATTAGTAGATTGAAAATCATCCAAGAATGAAAGTGAATCATCTTGACATGGGGGACCTTGAAAAAGGGAAGAGACATAAAAATTATCTTCACTTTCCTCCTCCTCTACGAATGTAATGTGACTACCTTGTATCTAATTGCAATTTGAAACAGCAACATGAAAATTAGGAGAGCATGCAAATCTAGTTGGTGGAGGAGATTGATCAAGAAAATCATGATACATAGAGTTATGAAATGTAGATGATAGAGAACTACATATGTCCATTGAATAAGTAACACTTTCAATGGAGCTAGATTCAAGATTGATGCTAAGAGTGCCCATGTTATCTTGAGGAATGAAAAGATTAGTCTTCACCCTAGGATCCATGAGCCATTTCAGGGTTTCTTCCATTAGATATGAATCATGAAAAATGGGAAGAGGATGAAGAGGTGGATTAGGAATTTGATTTGAGTATTATCCAACTTTATTATCATCTCAAGGAGGCATCCACATTGGAACTAGAAAACCAGGAAGACAAGGAGAAAAAGGAATAGTAGGTTCCTCCTCTGAAATTCAAGGTGTGTCATGATTTACAGGAGTCAGGGAGGTAAAAGCACCACAGGGTTTAGATTCACCGTGGAAATATATATGAACCAAATTCTTAATTTTTTTTTTAAGGAAATCGAAACATGTGTCTTCTCCCATAAATTCATAGCAAAGGTGAATGAATCGATCGGAAAAATCCTCAACTGATTCATTAGGCTTCATTCTTAGTTGATTAATTCTTTTAAGAACATTTTGGTAATCATACTTGTCAAATTATTTATGAAGCTCCTTCGCAACATGGTTGAATGAATGGATAGAAGTAGCAGGTAATGTATGGAATCATTGATTAACACGACATTCAAATGTGAGTATGAGTAATCTAGCCATGAAATCCTTGCAATGTACCCCATTAGAAAAGAAAAAATGGACAATTTGAAACATAGGTTCATGAAGAGTTAATACACCCTCGCCATCAAACTTAAATTGGGACAGGTTATGGAATTTTTTCTCAGGGATGGTAAGATTAATCTCTTTAGAAAAGCATCCTAGGATTATTATTTGGGGAAGAACCATTTTGAATAAGAGATTCAAAGAAGAATGAATGGGAACAACCTATCATCTGGCCCTCCTTATAGTGCCATTAGTTGACGGTGTTGCAAATCCATCAACCAAGGGGTTCTCCCCACTATGAAGTCCCAATTACAACTCACACCATTTGGAATAGGAGCCACATCTAGAGAAATTGACCCAGTTTCCATGAATTCTTATAGATATTCCTTGGCTCTAACTGTTAGCAAGAGAGAGAAACACATGTGTTGCTTCAAAAAATAGGTAAGTGTGCCTGGTGAGCGTTTAGTTGTAGGTTTGTTAAGTTTCTTCTACTGAGGTAAT
Organism: Pinus taeda; assembly: GCA_000404065.3. Classification (NCBI taxonomy): domain Eukaryota; kingdom Viridiplantae; phylum Streptophyta; class Pinopsida; order Pinales; family Pinaceae; genus Pinus; species Pinus taeda. The sequence goes on along the minus strand of APFE031740823.1, from coordinate 47,257 downwards.
AGTATGAAATTGGTAGAAACACACATAATCAAGATATATCCATCTAACATTCCGATTATGATAAGCACTAAACTAACTGAAATAGTTCAAGTACTTTAGTACAGGTGAAAACAAACATGAATCATAAACATTCACAAAACAATATTACAAACATTCATAATCCATGCATGAAGAATGTGCTATCCATCAGGCTTCATATATTAAGTAAAAGCCCCAAGACACATGTATACAATGAACACTACAAGCTCCAATAATGGAGTGTTGGAGCCACTCCTTGCTCCCCAAAATATTAGCTTGTCTCTTTGATGCCTTGCAGGAGAATCCGAGGGGAAAAATCCTTCGCATGAATAATGACGATGTATATATAATAAATGGGGTGATCCTCCACCTCCCTTATGACTCTTGGACTACTCTTAGGACTGTTTAACTTCTCATGACTTTTTGACTTCCTACATGACTCTTCACATTGCATAGATGACTCTTGGACTTCTACTTCACATTACATTTTCCAATATAGAATTACATAATCCATGAATGATGTTGCAAATGATGGTTCATGACATGAAAAGACATGACACTAATGAAATGGACTACATGATGACATGGCAATGTCAAGTGACATTGTTTTGTTGCTTTATTTGTGTCTTCTTCAAAATATGGTGCATGTTCTTCTTCCTCCTCACCTTATGACTTTAGCATAAGGATTCTCCAATGTGGTCTTGATATTCCATCTTCTATTATAATCCACTTTTCCTTCATCTTCTTTCTTAATGATCATCTTATCTCCTCAAATCCTTAGGTGTCTTCTAGAATGTCCTCCTTTCTCCATCTTCTTCTTCACCATCTTGCCATAGAATGATAGAGTACTTGCATATGCAATATACTCATTACAAGACGACATCAATCTAATAATCCACTAGCTAAGATGCTACATGAATATCGAGTAACTGAGCCTGAACCAGGTGGAAAGCTGAGGGTGAGGCTCAGTGACTATGTAATTGTGCACCTCAAACAATTAGGGGTTAGGCTTGAGCCTTGAGATTGCGTAATGTACAATTCAGGATCAATTGAGCAAGGAGATTGTGCAGTTTAGGAGCTCAATGAGCCAGGTTAAGGGGTTGAACACCGATTCTCCCTACTGCATAGTTCTAAAAGGTAGAGAATACTAGCTATATGCATAATTTCTTATCTCAAGAGATCAAGGGATGGGCTTGATGTCAAATACTACATAATGAGTAGTTGAGGCCAGGATGGAGGGATGAATTGCATAGTTTTGGAGGCCATGTTTTGGGCTTGAACACTAAAACTGCATAGTACGCCATCCTAGGAGGCAGGAACCATGCATTATGTAGTATCTAGAGGAACGATTGTAGCTATAGGGATAATACTATGCAATGCACAATTTAGGAGGCCGTATGAGGCTAAGTTTCTTGGTCGAAGAGATTTCAAAAGTTTACTAAGTGTGGGATTGATGAAGTTGATGTGAACAATGATAAGACTTGACTACGATCACAAACTTAGAACACTTGATGAAACAAAAAAAAATATCATATAGTACACATTAACAACATTCTTCCCTCAGTACAACAAACTTGCATGACTCATGACCAGTTCGACACGAAAGATGCACTTTGAGACAACCATGACGACACTTGTGCAAAAGTCCTTGAAACTTTGGGAGTTAGTGTGATACATGTTTACATGGTAATTACAACTCATTAAAACAAATATTACCCCTTCAAACCACAAAAACTAGCTTACATGCATAGCGTGACATTCCTCATGCTACAAGACAACATTTATTATATGAAGACAAAAGTGTGAGCGACAATTGTGATACATGATGACAGTGAAACTAACACATGATAGAGTGAAGATAACATGAAAATGACACTAATAAAAGTAAAATCAAGTGGAAGAAACATTTGAAAGCATGCAAATAACACTCGCAAAAGCAAATATTTGCAAAATTGTATGTTGTAAGAAGTCACCAAAATAGAAGTACAAACACAACCAAATTGAAGTATTGTCAATGACAGTATGCACTTACTGTTGACATGGGTTGAGAATTTCAATCACACCATCTTGATAGAGTATGCTATGCTTGTTCAAGATTGCATAAAATAATGCACCCATGAACTTGTTGTGAACTGAGCATGTGTGAGCAAGTGACTTCGAGCAATCAAGAAGTGACTACAGAATGACTGATCGAAAGATCCAAAGTAGGCTCCAAAATTCAAGTGTAAGAAAAATTGTGGATGGTGTTTATCATAGTGACAACAAGCTATTACAAGCGATTCATATAAAACTTTACAAAAATAGCTTTGTCGCTTTTCAAATTGCTTACTAAAGATTGTAATTTTTATTGGTATTGTTTATGTCAATTAGCTTTTGATTCTTCAAGACAAATTTTTTTGGAAGCACCTATTTTAAGACGGCCAAATCGGTCCCCACCATTCTATATTTTTACAGATGCTTTTGATTCAACTCTAGAGGTTGTATTAGAGAAAAAGATCGACAAACTTTTGATAAAATTTATTATATAAGTAGAAACTTAGCTTATGCTAGTTGAATTATACAGTTATTGAAAATGAGTTTTTAGCAATATTCCATGCCTTCAATAAACTGAACAATTATATCACAAGTTATGAAACCTTTGTTCACATTAATCATTCTATAATTAAATATCTAATGAATAAACCTATAGCTAATGGAAAAATTACTATATGGATTTTATTATTATAGGAATTTAATATCATTATATTGGACAAACCTATAAAAGAGAGCAGAGTTGTTATATTTCTCTCAAGGATCCAAAATATTAATACAATAAATCCTATAGAGGATGATTTTCTTGATGAACATATTTTTGCAATTGCTACTAAATACCCTTCATTTATAAATATTTCTAAATATTTGGAAATAGGAAAATTTCCACCACAATTATTAGCCAAAGAAACATAAAGAGTTATTAGACTCAATACACCTTTCTCTTGGGTAGAAGGAGAATTGTAATAAACTAGATCAGATTTGATCATCAGAAGGTGTGTGAGAGAGGATGAAGTACCAAATATCTTAAAATCATTCCATGATTAGCCATGTGGAGGAAATTTTACTAATGAAATAATTGCAGACAAAGTCCTTCTTTCTAGTTATTATTGGGATACCCTTTTAAGGTTTCCAAAAAAAAAATTAGATGATGTGAAAGTTCTCAGAGAATGGGGATACTTGTTCAAGTAGATGAAATGTGTCTACAATCACAAGTACGGATAGATCATTTTAAAAATGGGGTCTATATTTGTAGGTTCAATCAATCTAACATCAATGCAGAAAAGGTATATTCTTGTCTATACTGCTTATGTAAATAAATGGGTAAAAGCTAAAAATTTACTTTTTGATACTGAAAACATTATTTTAATATTTCTTTTGAGGATATATTCAGTCATTCTAGTGTCCCAAGAGAAATTGTTACAAATCAGGGTGCACAATTTTATCCAAAAGATTATGGGGCGATATTAAATGAAGTAGAGAAATTATGCTCCATATCATCCACAAGGCAATTGACAAGTGGAGTTAATAAATAAAGTATTTGAAGCTATTTCAACCAAGATCGTTCATTTATATTGAAACTATTTGGAAAATAGGCTTCTAGAAGAACTATGAGCATATCATACCACATGGAAGAATTCCATTAGGAATACACCATATGAGCTTGTCTATGGAAAGAAAATTTTTCTTCCCTTAGAGTTCGAAGTGGAGACATTCAAGCCAATAGTAATATTTGGGTTAGATCTCTCTGAATCTGAAAAGGAAAGGTTAACATAGTTAAATTAATTGGATGAAATTAGACAAGATGCCATTCAAAGAACTAATATCATCAAACAACAAAGAGGAAGGTTGCATGATAAGTTCATTAGGATGAAGAAGTTTGAGGTGTTTGGGTTCTCTTATTTGATTCAAAATTTGAATATTTTCAAGGAAAATTTCAAACACACTGGTTAGGTCCATATGAAATAGAGGCAATCTATGAGAATGGACTAGTTAGAATCAAAAAAGAAATTGAAGAAGGAGTTACTATTTTCTTTAATGGTCATGGATTAAAACTATATCATAAGTTCCTAACAAGAAAAGAGTTTATTCAAAATCTGTAATTTATTTTAGAAGTGGAGTTGGTGAAAATGGGAGATGATTCTCCCTCACCACCAAACTTAATTTAATTTTTACTCTCTTTAAAAAATGGTAATAAGTATAGTTATGAGAACCATGATACTGGAATAAATGTATAATGAGTCCTAGTTGAAAACGAAGTTTTGGGAAGTTAGGATTGTCCCTAATTAAATTTCTTGCCAATTTTAATTTACATTTGTAGCATGAAGAATTTATTTCCTTAGATTCTAAGACTTAGTAGTATTAACATTAGAAGACTATCTTTCATAAATCTGCATCAAAATTTTAGTTTAAGAATAGTTCTTTGAGCCTACCAATTCTCTATAGCCAAAGTAGCCGTTGAGCTTTATTTAAAATGACAACAATAAATGTTCAAAATAGAATCCAGAGATACCAATTCAATTTGTCCTTGAATTAAATTGTGAATTAAAATTGTAAGTCTTTTCTCATAGAAACTTGTAACAGTTAACTAAGTTGAATTGACTTAGTTAACTTAGGAATTTAGATTTGGAAGTCTATATGAAGTCATGTAAGTGTGATCCTTAAGTTTTAGGGTTTCAAGATGATTTTATTTATGAGTTGTATTTAGATAAGTCAGTTTACTGAGTTATGCTCAATTAAATTAATTCTAAATATTTGTGGAACTAATAGATGATTAGTAGTCATTTGGTGCATTGGTGCATTGGTGCATCCACAAGTGTTAGTCCAGTTAATTGGATTCCCTCATGAGAAACTCATGCATGTCAGTTCAGAGAAAGACCCAGTTGAGATTAGAGTGCAGGGACATTGTACTATTAGTTGTATGATTTACTAAGTTGTAAATATCATGCATGCAATTAGAGAAGGACCTAATTTTGGATTGTGCAGTTATGGATGAGGAATTTCCCTTTAAATACAGGCTAATTCTCTCAGGAATTGTGCAATGAATTAGAAGCTTGGAGGCTGAGAAATTTAGCTAAGTATTAGCCAGAGGAAGTCATCAAGTGGAGGATAGGAAATACTTGTGTAGGTTAAGCTCAAGGTTGAGCATATCATGTTGTATTCATCAAAATTCTTTGACCAAGTGGGTAAGGAAATATGGGATTGGACAGTAGTAGAAGAGGCTAAATAGTGGCTTGACCTTGCTTGTGATTAGGGAGATTGATCATACTGAGCGTTGGGATTGTTCTTGTGAGAACAAGAATTGTATTATCATATTGGATTTCTGATTTAATGCAATACAGATACTGGGTTTTCTCAACTGAGCCTTTCCGTGGATACTTATTGTGTTATGTTCCATTTATTTATCTTCTTCTTGTTCATATTGTGTTGGCCATGGAATCCCCTCCGAAGCATGTTTTGGGGCTCAAAGCGCATGTTTTCACTGAACAATGTTGTAAAGCCCTGCGAATTGTGGGCGCGAATGTATGTTAGAGTCATAGGGCTGTCCACCCTAGTTTGTAATGTAATGTCAGCCTACCCATGGTCTGTGAACCATGCGATTGTATAAATAGAATGAGGCTCTAAATGTAAAAGCGAGTTAGTGATAACTGAGCATGGAATAGAAACAATTCCAAGGGATTGAGTAGTAAGTATCTAACTGTGTCTTTCGGTCGTAGAGTAGGAGAAGGCTCTGCAGCTGAGTGCGCAGACCCCTGCAGCTATGTGTGCAAGGAAGATTCGAGTCTATAACCAGAGAAGAGAATAATAAAAGAAGTTTTATCCAAATTCTATGTATTTGTTCTTGAGTTATTACACGTTTGATATCAACTGCAAATATCCTATTTATTTACTGCGTGCACTTGTATGAATGATTTTTATTGCTAAGTATAATTTACACATGCCAGTAAGCTAAGTTAATCAATTAACGGTGGAATATTAGTAAGGACTTGGGTGATAACAACGTTCAGGCCCCGAGTAGGACTGCATGACAGAAACATCTAAGGCTACAAGGTATGGGTAAGTGCGCATAACGATGTGTGCGCAAGGTCGAACCGTAGACCACCTGAACTCATCAGACATGTCTAGGGTGCAGAAACCTAGTTCTATCACCCCCCCATACTACTTCAGGTGAGACCTCAGTCCACGCTCCATGGACTATTGGCGAAAGGGCCAATAATACCGGGATTTGTTTAGCTAAATCACTTCTAAATCTGGGTTAGGCCCAAACAAGCCAACAAATGGTTCCATTGCTGTGACTAAGATCTACATAAGGGATGTTTGATGTCGTGTCACTAGAATCTGATGAAGAAATAAATTGAAGGGTGGTTGGACAGAAAGATTCACAAGTTCGTGACGTAGGAAAATAGGAATTTGCGAGTCTTAAAGGAACAGTGGTTAGAGCGCTACTTATATATGGAAATCCACAAAATTTTCTTTTTTTCCTTCCCCTCTGAGTTGTACAAGTGGATCGTGAAGCTAGCAGACAATTAAGGAAGGTGTAGGCTTGACAAATCGACTGTGTGGACTCTAGAGTTGGTGCACAGACTAGAAGCATCGAAAGATAAGATTGCATGCGTTGTGGACCATTGGCTCGATCGAAATATAGGAGGGTTTATCACTAAGTTCGCAGTATATACTTCAGTAAGCTACAGTGAGGCAGAATGACACTTCCTCAAAGGACTGCGAGGTATGTACATTATATATTTGAACACATGGATTAAAATTCTATTGTGTGAAAAGCAGGTTATGTGAATAAATTGATGTTTTGGGCTATGTGGAGTGGGAGGATCTATAGAAATGAAGGTAGCATAGAGATAGAAAATATCCCCTTGATTTAGCCTCGGTGAGAAAGCGAGGAAGAGCTTGTGAAAGTTTCACTAAGAAGTGCGATAAGTCTGATAAGGTAGCAAATTCTGCACATAGCACCTCCACCTACACCACCACCAGTCTCACCACCTTCACCCCCATCTCCGCCCACACCACCTCCAGCAACACCACAATTCAATATGGCGAGCGCGATAAAATTGCCAGTGTTCAAAGGAGTAGGGAATGAAGATCTAGACCAATTTTAGTGTGTGGTAAAATATGTATGGGAAGCACAAGGAGTCATCGATGAAAATATAAAGAAGGAAACACTGGTAAGTACATTACAGGATTGCACACTGACATGGTACATTAAGCATTCCAACGACAATCCAAATGCACGGGTCACAGATATCCAAGTTGTGCTGAACAGGGAATTTAGCAGGCCAAATCAAAGACACAGTCAATTATTGGGTTTAAGGAAATCCCGATGCTTCCAGGAGAGACCCCCTGGGAACTAGATCCAAGACTAGAGGGCATGATTCGCGAAGCCAACATGACCTTCACAGATGGGCAACATCGTGAATGGTTTGTAGTGTAACTAACGCCGCATCTAAGGATGGCACTGTCGCAGTAGAAGTTATCCACCCAAGCCGAATATTTGGAGATTGCAATGAGACTGCACAAGACCCCAATACAAGATCCTGGCCGGGAGTTCAGCAAATCAATGCGCAACTAAAAAATTTGTGTCTAGAAATGCAGAGTTTGAAACAGGACATGACAACTCGGCCAGAGGCGCACGAAGAGGTATAGTGCATAAAATGCAAATGGGCATGACAAGGACTATTGTTGAGTCTTCGTGAACTACCTAGAGGGAGGAGGGCCAATGCCATTGAGATAAGAGGCACAAGTAGGACTGAGCATCACGCCTATATTATGGTGCACGATTTGCCAGATAGGAGGGAAGCACGCTATAGATAACTGTCACCTATTACAAAAGTATACCCAGACGTCCCAGTAGTTTTTCTGTAATTTCTACAGGTCAGTAGGCCATGATGAGCGCACCTTTAGAAATTATGAATTGATGATGGATCAGAATCCTGCCTATAGAGTTCAGACCAAAACATGAGCCCTCGATCAAAATATAGGGATTTCGCGTGCTAGATTTTAGGGGTGCAGATGAGGTTGAGGTGGAATCGGACCAGCAAGGTGTCGCAGATAACTAATTTGTTACAATTTCATAGGGCCAGGGAATTATGCCCGTGATTGTATAAAACCAATGAGGGCATCACATTTATATTGTACCCAATTTGATCATGAGATGGAGGACTGCCCCACACTGATAGCGAGGTTGTGTGATAAAGGAATACTCCAGCCTTCCCCGACTCAGAATCTGCAAATGATGAGGTCTGAGCTACATGAAGAGGACCCGAATGTAAACATCATGCTCTGAAGAGGTATTGCAACAGGAGATGACAAGGGCAAGCAACTTGAATAAATTGCTTGGGTTCACAAGGCTCCTACAAAGGAACTAGAGTTCGATTTGGAGTGCGTAAAGGAGATGTTCAGGGAAGTTAAGAGGAGCTTCACGGAGGCCTCCACTTCAGGTAGTAAAGACACACTAGAACCAAAGATGGACCTGTCAGTGCTTACTACCTTTCTGGAGACATGCATGAAGCTTCTGTATGACAGTAAGGCTTTGAAGGGACTAGAGGAACTCATCACTAGGTGCGTTGGGTTAGGAGAACTGCACATAGTTTGGAAGCTTGGGAAGCACACAACATGAATAGGAAGGGAGATGAGATTGACTACGAAAATCAGGGAATATGAAATGGATCAAATGATTTTGGATTCAGGATCGGACATGAACATACTACCAATGCAGACATGGGAGTGCATGGGCAGACCCATGTTGCAATGGTCCCCTATTCAATTGTAAATGGTGACCCAGCAGAAGATCCTGCCAATGGGAAGATTATAGGGAATAATGATAGACATCGAAGGTGCGAGTGCGCTTCCAGACTTAAAATGTGATAAAGATTGTCGATGGCAGAAATCCTTATCCTACATTACTGGGAATAGATTGGGGCACTGATATGAAGGGAGTGATAAACCTGAAGCAACGCAAAAAGATTTTTGATAAAAAATTCACTATGCGTAGTGGTACCTTTAGACCCTGTAGAAGGATTATGCTACACAGAGCCAGTATGCGACGACGAGAGTGATGATGTTCTAGACTGTATCTACAAAATCGCCACACAAGAGCATGACTGGGTAAATCCAATACTGGATGGCAAGATTTTGTGGGAGCACGAAAGCTCCTGCACATCGGATTTAGATGAGGAAATAGAACAATGGCAAAACCGGTTACATGTGGTAACCACACTCAATTACAACATGATGGTAAGGTCATTGTGCTACATGACAACAGAGGAAAGGGATCTGCCTATGTATGATGGGTTGACAACGGTGGATGAATTCCTAAAAAAATTTGAAAGAGAGGTGCCGAAACGGCAGCATCTTGATGCTCTGAAATGGGCACGTTGAGCTACGCCCACAAGATGTTGGGGTATGCATCAAAGAAATTTTGAGAATTAGTGTGAATGCAGAATGGTGATGCTTATACGGTTTGGAAAGCCTAAACTGCAGATGGAAGCCAGGTATGATGGATGAAACAACCTGCGCACCCACCTCTTTCCAAATGGGTACAGACATATGATATGCAACCTGCATGTATGCACACTCTCCTCAAGATAGAAAACAAGAACGTCAACCAGGAGCGGGCATGAGGAAGGTGCAATTGACGAAGTATGATACGACCAAGCGCATCGAAGACTATACGCGGGGAAGCTTTGGTAAGGTGTGCGAAGTACTGAACACAATCCACCATGTGAGATGCACTGACTGGGACCGACATGTACCAACAATTCTATGGGATTATATGACCATGTGTAAAACCCTGACTGGGCAAGCACTTCTGAAGCTGAAGTATGAAGCAAGGGTTGTAATCCCTATGGAGCATGCGAAGCCTAGTGTGCGCATAATAGTACCCATAGATATGATAGTTTGCGAAGCCTAGAATGGAGGAATCACACAACCGTGAGAAACAGAACACATAGGACTTGAGGAAGAAATCCAGCAGGGCAATGTTAGACTTTGCGGACTTGAAAAAGATCGGGTATGTCTAAGGGAGAAAAGCGCTTTGATGGACGTCAAGGTCAAGAAGCTGGAAGATGAAATAAAGGAAGCATTTATCATCAAAAAATTGAGGATGGTAAGGCAAGCTGCATACGATCATACTGACAAGTTGGAGAACTATCGCCGTGAACTAGTTAGCTTGCTGTCTTGGCTTGGATTGCATATCGCCAAACGTAGTGACCAGTGTAGCGCGTTGCAAGTAGTAAAGTGCCTGAGGCTGACCACAAATATGGAAGGTGAGGATTCTCCATGAACCATGGTGGAGGACGGGATGGAGCCCCACATGGCTGGTGCGACCACCTGACTAGCCACAGGAAGGACAGTTTCAGCACTCTAGGTAGTTGAAAGGAAACATAGGACTATAAACTATTCTTCCTAGAAGCTGCATGATATTGGGGATGTGTGGAGAAGCAGAGCGTCATAGGGTCCGTGACCATGCATGGAGGGTTTCATTGCCATGTAGATTGGCTGGAAAGTTACTGTTGGAGTCTCTATTCACAATGGGATGCTCGATTTGTGGCCAGATGGAACAGGAGGCAGGCATTTAAGATGTGATTTATGGGAAAGATTTGGGAAAATCTGCCACCAAGAAAGCATTAATGGCCCAAAATTGGGGGGAATGGTCGAATTCAAATTCAAAAGGTGCTATAACACACAAAGAGCTGGCCAATGAACAACAGTTGGCCATTTGAGAATTGAGCGCTTGAGCAAAAAACTAAGCATTGAGAGCCGAGTGATAATTGAGCCCCTAAGTTTGCGAGTGACAAAATACAACCTAGATACAATTATAGCCACTAAGGATGGTTTGGGAATGAAAGAGGTAACTGCAGGCAAGGCCATGCAGACCCCAACGGTTGAGGATGTTCTTGAAGGCGTTGGAGTTGTGGCAGAAATCCCCAAATCACCGTGAATGCCGAGGCCCAAGAAATATAAAGAAGAAATGACCCCCATATGCATGTCCCTGAGGAACCCACTACGTAGCAAGCTATCAAAGGAAGAAAAAGGGAAAGTTGTCATGATTGACATAGATGAGGAGGAAGAAGATCTGCAGGCGTTGACCATTGTAGTAGAAGACGATGAAGATATGGAGGAGGACATTCAACCTATATGCTCTGGAGCAAAATTCCTGCATATGTCCCCCTATGGAAAGGGAACACCAAAGTGCCAAAGGACTTGGATGAAACCAAGAGTTCACTCCAGATTCACTCCTCCCAGATAGCATAGTGTTTGAGGGCATGCACCTAGGCTACGTGCTAACCATGAAATTTGAAGATTGAGACCTCGTTGATCGCGAGAAGTTCCCTACTTAGAGACCAGGAACCTCATGAAGCAAAACACTGAGGGGGTGTTGATAATGTTAGAGCCGCAGAAATGGCTGCGTGATGTGGAAAACGCTGGGTAGTTGAACTTACTATGGATACCGCATTTCCACCACACGCCCATCACCATTTTCATCGTCAGGCAGCTGCTCTTCCTGGTGCATGATGGGTATCTATGGCTGGAGGAGCCTATTCCCATCATGACAGACCTCATTCACCACATTTCTCAGCCCCCCTGCAAAGGAAAGGACCCTGCAACCATGGGTGAAGGAAAGGGCACTGATTTGGCTCTTACAGAAGCCATGAAAACAAAATACAAGCTGGAGAAGAAGAAAAGGGGCTAGGCCATCTTTAGCATCAAGGATAGAGGGGTATGCTTAGCAACTAAACTGCTGGCTGAAAAAGTTATGAGGAAGTGTCACGTCAATGGGGTACCAGTGCCCATAGTCACACTGGCTGAGTAGTGCACGGAGGGGGTCTGACTCAACTAGTCTGAATTCCTCTACGAGCAAGGTAAAACATTCCACTATGTGTGGTTGTTGTTAGCCATAATGCTCGTTCTGGGGGAACTACTGTAGGATAGTCAATTCCCCAACATTGACAGAGAATTACCAAAGGCTGCGAAGTACACTTTGCTCTAGGCCACAAAGGACGTGAAATGGATACGCGACACCAAAATCTTCTAGGTGCTCATGGATATGAACGTTGGGCCACTATTTTTTCATTATTTTTATCGCTTTCTGACACCTATTTCACCCATTTCTACCATTCTTTATCATGTCATTTATCATAATTTATCATATAATTCCATTTTATAATTTTTTACGCTCTTATGGATAAATACTTTTTTTCTCCTTTATTTTTAATAAATTGATGATTATTATGCATGATTTTATCAATTATGGTTTATTAATGGATTTGTTGTAACAACACTCATGATCTTAGCCTCCAAGATATTTTCTAGATTGCAAATTTGATCTCCCACTCACAATTAAATATTCCAACTCAGAAATTCACTGGAATAAGAAGTGAGTTTTTCATTGGACATTTCAGACAAATGAAGGAGAATCTGGAAAATCTGAAACATGGGTTTTGTCCATAACATACCAAGTTAGTTTTGTAATGAAGAGTTTTGCAAAATTCGATATGTATTAAGACAAACATAAGGCTCTTTGAAGACAATTTTCTTAGATTTGTTGTTGCGACCGTTTTCCAAATTCTTCCAACTGCAATACCAAATTCGACTTGTTCCTGTTGAATGTTGACAGAAAGATCATTTAGATGTGATCTTGTTGATTAAATTGTTTTGTATAATCCAAATTTGTAATGGAAATCATTTTGTAAATCAGGGTTTTTGTAACTTCCCTTTGCTCTGTATATTTAAATGAAAACAAATATCAAAGGAAGGGGGAGGATAATATGGGGAGAATTGGAGAATAGGAGAAGAATAGAGACAAGGAAACTTCTCACCTTTTTACTTCTTTTGTAATTTTAATATACACAGTGTGATTTTGAAGAACACATCATGTTGTAATGACATTTGAATTTGATGATTAATACATAATTTCAATTGTTGTTCACTCACAATATTCTAAAGTAGTTAAGTAGTATTCGCTAGTGGTTGGGCCCAGTCACTGGTGGATTTCATTGCTATTTCTTGTTTTATACTTTTACTTTTCCTTTACTGAAAGTTTAATTATTCTGCTTTATAGTTTTACAGTTGATTTACTTTCATCGCTGTGGATTTCGTGTATTCATTTCATTAATTCTTAATTCTGTCAATTGATTTCATTCATTTATGTCATGGACTAAATTAATTATTCGATAAGAATCATTTCTTGTTAATTAAAGGACATAGTGTTATTGACTAGATCAATTGCTTTATTTCTATGCAGTAGTTTAGATTCAGCTTAAGGAGCTCTGTTATTGCTATGGTGCACTCAATTGATGTAATTGCAATTAGAATCTCTTGATTAAGATTGAGTTTTGATGCTTAGAGAGACTACCTTCCTTGAAGTTCCAAGCTTGAGATTTATGGTTTAATCCATTTACTCTTGTATTGAATTTGATAAAATATCTTAAAGCATTACTCTCTATAGATATAAGAATTTCCATCACTTGCACATATTGTGTACACTCTTGAAACAAAAATACTTACCCAGGTTGATAATTAATATGAGGCAATTAAGAGTTATAAAATACACCTTATATGCACCCAACACTTTGTCGCCATTGCCGGGGAGAGTGTTTCTATTTCACATAAGTGATGTATGTTTGATATTTGTTGCTGGAAAATAATTGGGTATTAAAAATGGAAGGTAAGAACCTTCGTCCGATTAAGTAAAGTGCTTGCTCCCTCGCCTGCTTTTCAACGCAATTGCGTAGGAATTGAAGTAGAAATAAAAGTTTGATGTTTGTTTGTTGCAAAAGAACTAGGTATTAAAAACAGAAGGTAAAAACCTGCGTATGAGTAAGTAAAGTGCTTTCTCCTACGCCCACTTTTCAGAAAAATTGTATAGGAATTAAAATAGAAATAAATGTTTGAATTTCTATGTGAATGACTAAGGAAAAAAGGGTAGAAATTTTGAAAAACAAATCTCATGATTTCACTTAAGTGGTGATGTAAGCACTACCCATTTCACTAACCAATTGACAGGAACATTTGAAGGAGGAGCCTCAAAGAAACACATGAATAACATCTTCAATTATGGTAAGAAATGGCTGACATTTCTACTTTTGAATTCCCTATCAAAGATCTAAGAGGAGTGACACAAATGCACATAATTCCCCCATTTTCTCTACCAGATTTTCATGGTTTGGAAAACAAAGACCGAGATACATTTTTATTTTGAGTTTGAAGTACTTTGTAGAGGATACAATTATTGTACTGATGATGAAAAGTTGAAAGTGTTTCCTCTTACTCTAAAAGGAGAATCTCTCCAATGGTTCATGAGCCTTGGTGGGAACTGCATCCAAGCATGGGAGGACATGAAGAACGTATTCTTGAAGAAGTACCAAGACTATTTCAAGGCCAATGAAGATATTTTTAATATGATAGAAGGGGAAGATGAAAGTTTGGAGGACTATGTATAGAAATTTCATTACAACCTTCAAAACTCAAAGCATAAGCATTTGAAAAAAGAGATCATAAAACACTTATTCTTAAAGGAATCAAAGATCAATTTTTAGAACTCTTACATCTAATGGGAAAAGGTGATGTTTTTCAGTTATCATATGATGATGTTTGTGAATTATGCATAAGGTATTCAAGAGGAATCTTTAAGAATTCTACAAAAGTTTCTTCTTTATTTCCCAAATATACTACAAGAACATGAGATATAGGAGTTGAAATCAATGGTTTATTTGAACATTTTAAAATTGATTTTATTAGCTCCCTAAATTTACAATTGGATGTTTTTCAAGTTCAAAAAAATCGAGAAATTGAAGAAGTGTTTTCTCCTCATTTCCAAAAGGAGCATCCCATAGATAGTTGTTCTTCCTTATCTAAGATGGAAGTAGCACATCAAAGAGATGGGGAAGCTGCAACAATTTCACAACCATGGAAAGCATGTCCTACATGTATGGTTCGAAACACTTCCTATCCATTTTCTTACTTGCATAATCCATTATGGAATACTCATGTGTTAGGGCAGCCATGTTAATATCAATATAACCCCCACCAATCTTGTCTACAAGTTTGGCATGGTTCATCTTATGATTACATGAATACTCTCCCACATCTTGTAGCACAAACACATCATCCATATTCTTTTCTAGATTTTCAGCAATATCTTGCTTGTCTATCAAAACCCTCCATACAACCCAATCAACCACATCATCAAAATGATCCATGCCCTACACAATTTCCTGCTCAACGCGTTCCACACCCTCATCATAAGAAACTAGTACAACATGCTTACAGTGTTGAACTGCAAAATTTACCTACCCTTCCCAACCATTTTATCTCACATGGACCATTGCAAAAAATTATATTGAAATTAGGACTATTTCAAATCCAAAAATTGTTGAAGTTATGAAAGAAAATGAGGTTTCTTCTAGCCTGCATCAACAAGCCGTTTTAAAAACTCAAGAACTCCATGATATCATAGTTATGCGAAATCAGGAAACTAAGAGATATATTGAAGATTGGTTTCACTCCATCATTTGTTTGCAGCCTCACTCCATACTTCAACAATTTTTGGCACCGTCTTTTCAAGGGAAGTTGGCTTCTCCTACCCTACTATTTATTAACATGCTTTTTTCAAATTTGGGTATGTACATACTGGAGGCCTTATTTCAAAAATGGTTCCAATGGAAGTACTCTTATGCATAAACATATTCATTTTTCAAAGTAGAGTAGGTTAGTCTAGGAAATAAAATAAATAAGAACATAAATAAATACATTTTTTATTATTATGTAAAAATAGTTGTTTTTGTTACGACACAGTGTGGAAATCAACATCGGTGATAAATATTTTAATTTATTTGTGTATGTAGATATATTATATTGAAAATAACAATTCTACAAACACTCGTATTCACTTTTATCAACAAATTGGAAAATCGCTTGAATATCATATTTTTTGGCTTGCGGGCTTGATGAAAATTCTAAAAACACAGTCGAGATAGTCATGCTTTGAGGGACCAAAAGTTAAAAAGTTGTTTCTATTTTAATTTTCCCTTTATGTATACTTTTCAACCCAATTTGAATCACTCCATTTGGATTTGAAACAAAAATGTTATAACCAAAACGTTGATAGGGCGTCTAGTAGCCAGCTTAGGAATAGAGTTGAGACAGCCAATTTTTGGAGGCTTAAATGACTATATTTTTAAAACCTGTTTCTATGGTTTCCGATATCAATCGAGTTTACAAAGAAATTTGAATCACTCTATTTTGATATCGTATGAGAAAGTTATGACCCAAATATTGACTGTTTATCGTAAATTAGAACTCTTAAAACTCTGTTTTTCTAGCTGTTCACTTGCGTATTTGACCCATAAATTCTTCTTGTGCTCAAAATCTATTTCTCTTGGAGATAAATAAATTAATATACTTTAATTTCCAATTTGAATTAGCTCAATCCGTCATCAAACAAATAAGTTATACTTTAAATATCAGCTGTTGGTCTAAGCTGGGAAATAAAAAATGACTTTGTTATGCAAGTCGTCCTAAGTAAATTTGATAAATTATATCATGGAATTTTTAAAAATTAATTCTATTAGGGATATCTCTCTGAATTCAATTTCATTTGGATTTGGAATCACTTAAATTGGACGAAAAACAAAGAAGTTATGATTAAAACATTGCAGATTTGCATGATTTGTCACTGCTCTCCTGTTGGTAATAAATTAATTTTACTTTGTTATTTTCTTCGTGGATTTGTTTTACAGAGTAACTACTTGTTATTTTTTTTTTGCATATTCCTTGGACTAGGGGAGCCTGATCACCTCTCTTCCTCCATGATTTAATGTTTTATTGTATGTAGACACTCGTTTTTTTGCAGGTCCTAGGAGAATAAAGAAGGTTAATTTATGAACGAACGATTCTTGAAAGAAATTTTAAACAAAGAATTTTCATTCAATTCATTACTTAATGGATTCATAATAGAAAAAATGAGAATTGATTTCCATTTAAAGATTCATGTCACTACTGCCAAACCATTTTTCTAAGAGATCATTCTTTTCCATTGACAAATTTATATTCCCTTAGGAAATAACATCATAGCTGTTGTAACTTAATTTATTTATCTATTTACTATTTTTAAATAAAGTGTTGTTTATTTTCTAATTTCTCTTATTTTTTTGTGTTTTAGATGTTCGTTCCTTCAAAGTTGTAGTCTCCGCTCCGTTAGCTATTGAATAACATATTTTTTTGTGTATTTTGTCATTCAAATTTTTGAACAACTGTTGTTCAAACTTTTGAACAACACTTTTTTTTTTTGCGTATTTTGTTGTTCAAACTTTTAAACAATACCTTTTCTTATGTGTTCTACTATTCAAGCTTTTGAAAAGATGTTGATCAAAATTTTGAACGTTAATTTTTTGCGTATTTTGTTGTTCAAACTTTTGAACAAAACTTTTTTTACATGTTTTGTTGTTCAAACTATTGAACATCATTTTTTTGTGTATTTTGTTGTTCAAAGTTTTGAACAATTGTTGTTCAAACTTTTGAACAATTTTTTTTTGCGTATTCTGTTGTTCAAACTTTTGAATGGATGCTGTTCAAACTTTTGAACAACATTTTTTTCCTTGCGTGTTTTGCTATTCAAATTATTGAACAACATATTTTTCTATATTTTGTACAAATTTTTTAACAAAACTTTTTTTCTTGTGTATTTTGTTGTTCAAACTTTTGAACAACACCTTTTCTTGCATGTTTTGTTGTTCAAGATTTTGAACAGCTGCTATTCAAACTTTTGAACAACACTTTCTTTACGTATTTTGTTGTTAAAACTTTTGAACAAATGCTATTCAAACTTTTGAATAACACTTTTTTCTTGTGTATTTTGATGTTGAAATTTTGGAACAACTGTTGTTCAAACTTTTGAACAACACTTTTTCTTGCGTGTTTTACTATTCAAACATTTGAAAAGCTACTGTTCAGACTTTTGAACAACATTATTTTGCATATTTCGTTGTTCAAACTTTTGAACAACTGTTGTTCAAAATTTTGAATAACACTTTTATTCTTGTGTGTTTTGTTGTTCAAACTTTTGAACAACAATTTTTTTGCGTATTTTGTTGTTCAAACTTTCAAACAACTGCTCTTCAAACTTTTGAACAACACTTTTTCTTGCATGTTTTTTTGTTCAAACTTTCGAATCGCTGATGTTCAAACTTTCGAACAACACTTTTTTTGCGGATTTTGTCGTTCAAACTTTTGAAGAGCTGTTGTTCAAACTGGTTGAATTGAGGCTTCTATGATCCATAACAATTATAAGAAGAAATATTTCGGCGTAAATCACATTCAAAAAATCATTGTCGACACGTTTCGAACCAACGAGTGTGGTTCATCGTTAGGACAAGTTGAAAAATCAGATCTATCTTTTCCAATTAAATACTTAGAATAGAGCTTCCAACAGCTAACTAGGACAATGTGTACATTTGAATAGGGACCAGGGTCAACTAAACCCGTAATAAAAGTAAGCAAGGGACCTATATATAAATTCCATGAGTAAATTTAATTAAATTGGTAGTCTATTAAAACATTAAAAAATTAACTATAACTCTTAAAATTGTAAATTATTTGTTTATTTATTTAATATTGAATATTATTATTTATTTATCTGTATAATATATATATTAAAAGAAATATATTAAATATATATATATATATATATATATATATATATATATATATATATATATTATATATATATATTATATAGCTCTTAAATTATAAATTATTTGCATATATATATATATATATATATAAAGGAGGATAAATAAAAAACAAATAAATAAATAATAATAATAATAATAATATAATTAATAATTAATTAAAAAAAAAATAAAAAAAAAAAAATACATAAATAAATCTTTAAATATACTGGAATAAAAGAATATACAGAAAAATAAAAATAAATAAATAAATAATAACAATAATAATAGTAAAACCTGAAAATAATAATAATAATAATAAATAATAAATAAAATAAATAAATGAATAAATAAAAATAAAACCTAGAAAAAGGAGGAGGTGAGCAAAAGGAATAATAGAAAACCACAAAGAAAGAAAGAGACACCCTAGGAGGAAGAAAAGGCTCCAAGGGGGAAATGAAAGCACGAAAAGGATAAAAAGAGGGGGGGGGGGGAAGAAAGACTAGGAAGAAATGGCAGGGATCCAACAACTACTGATCTTCTAGCCATCATCTCTATTGAGATTATCATGCCTTCTTTCAATTTCAATCGCTTCCTTGAATTTATGATGATTGAAATGAGCTACTTTGGCAATAACCTTGGCCTCCTCTATACAAACCTGATGCTTGGCCTTATCCACATGCTCTGCTAACGTTGAAGACTTGGTTCTCCCATGTCTTAGGTCAGCTGCATGTTCGCTGATGCTCTGATGGATAGAGCACCCTGTTTCCCTGATATAGGGGGTCCCACAAGAACAAAGGATTAAGTAGATACCCTTCATGTCCTTAGGGTCAAGAGGATCATTCACCGATCGGAGGGAATTGTGAATGGTGTTGAGGGCCCTAAAGGTTGAGGGAATATCATACCTCTTAAGGATCCGAGCAATCTTGTCTGTGGTTCCCTGGACATAGGGAAGATGGACACCTAGACGGTGCTCTTTAGGTTCTTTTTTAATTAACGAATTTTTAGAGGCTTTAAGGAAAGCCTTCTGACCTAAGCGCCTACTATAGCCATTCTCCTCAAAGACATTAAGGAGATGGGATCTCTCCTTATCGAAGCTCTCATTATTAGAAATATTAAGAGCACAAGTAGAGAGGGTGTTAAGAACACGCATCTTTTGAGTAGGGAAATGATGGGAATCAGCATAAAGATACTGCTCAGTATACATTTTCTTCCAGAACACTGAGTGGGAGATAGAGACCTCCTTATTCTTAGATATAAGAATATCCAGGAAAGGGAGGCAACCATTGACCTCTTTTTCCATGGTGAACTTAGTGGCAGAGGGTTGACAGTTAAGGTGATTGAAGAAGAGATCCAACTCCTCTTGGCCATGGCGCTAGATGACATTAGTGTCATCCGCATACCTTTTCCACAGCTTGGGAAGGAGACGAGCCAAGGCTAAATATTTGGCTTCGAAATCCTCCATAAAAAGATTTGCAACAATAGGGGAAAGGGGGGAGCCCATGGAAACACCATAGGTCTGCTCAAAGAACTCACCCTTGAAAAAAAAAAGTGGAAGTGAGACAGATCTCAACCAAATGCGCGGTATTGGGATTAGTAAGGCGATAGATCACTTCCAATGCCTCCTTTATAGGGATGCAAGTATAAAGGGAGACCACATCAAAGCTGACAAGAATGTCATCGGAGCTAAGCTCAATGTCCTTAAGCTGTTTAATGAAGGAGACAGAGTCTTTCACGAAGGGCTCCGTACAACCAACCAGGGACTTAAGCTTGAGGGCAAGGAACTTAGCAAGAAGGTAGGTTGGACCACCAATGGTGTTAACGATAGGCCTCAGAAGGACCCCTTCTTTGTGAATATTAGGAAACCCATAAATCCTAGGGGTAATGGGACTGCTCTCAATAAGCTTATGGCACAGGGGACCCACCGAGCTACTGGACTTGATAGCGAGAGCCACCGCCTTAGAAATTTTCTTAAGAGGGTTCTTGGGTAGTTTTTTTATAACTGCCACTATTATGAAGATGATCTAACATCTTCTTGTGGTAATCATCCCTGTTAAGGATGATCGCAACCCCTCCTTTGTCAGCCTTCAGAATGATAATATCTTTGTTCTGGTATAAGGATTTAAGGGCAATGATTTCCTCATTGCTGAGGTTCTTCCGAGGGGGCTTAGCCTTTCTAAGGACAACGACACAATCTTACCTAATAGTGTCCTTGATATTATCTGGAAGATCTCTAATCCCATATTCCACGTCGCAAATAATGTCATCAACCGGGATTTTTCTAGGGGCTAGGACAAAGTTTAAACCTTTGCCTAGAAGCCTAAAAACAGAAGGGAAAAAGGAAAAACTAGATAAATTAACAACTTTATTATTCCGCGGGGAGGGGGAAGAATATTCGGGGCCAAATTCACAACTTCATTGTTATGGTTGATATTGTTAATCTAATGTTCTTGTTAATAGATTCCATGTCTTTTTTTTTATTATTAATATTACTAGAACACATGTGACTATGGTTAATATTGTTAATATTAATGTTCTTGTTAATAGATTCCATGTCATTATTTTGATTAATAATACTAGAACGATTGTGGCTATTAATATTATCGTCCAAATTACATGCATTATTTTATTCTTATATTATAATTATTATTATTTTTATAAGTATTATTACATTTATTATTATTATTAATATTACATATATTATTAATATTATTATTACATATATTATTAATAATATTATTATTATTAGAATTACATTTATTATTATTAATATTACAAATGTTATTATCAATATTAATAATATCGATATTATTACAAACGTGACACATATTATTATTTTAATATGCATGAAATTATTAACATCGCATATAATATTATTATTAACATTTGCGCTATTTTTATTATTAACGGAAACCATACCGCCGAGTATGTTGTTCAAACTTCTGAACAACTTATATTCTTTGCGTGTTTTGTTGTTCAAACTTTTGAACAACACTTTTTTTGCGTATTTTGTTGTTCAACTTTTGAACACCTATTGTTCAAACTTTTGAACAACACTTCTTTGTGTATTTTGTTGTTCAAACTTTTGAACAACTGTTGCTCAAACTTTTGAACGACATTTTTTTCTTGTGTGTTTTGCTTTTCAAACTTTTAAACAACATTTTTTTGCATATTTTGCTCTTCAAACTTTTGAACAACTATTGTTCAAACTTTTGAACAACACTTTTTCTTGCATGTTTTGCTGTTTAAACTTTTGAACAACACTTTTTTGTGTATTTTGTTATTCAAGCTGTTGAAAAACATTTTTTCTTCTTGCGATTATCTTCTTATTTAATCTATTGAACAACACCTTTTTCTTACATTATTCTTATGTTCAATCTATTGAATAACACTTCATTTCTTTTTTGCATTGTATTCTATTCATTTAATTGAACAGCTGTTGTTCAATCTTTTGAACAACAATTTCTTTCTTGCATGTTTTACTGTTCAATCTATTGAACAACACCTTTTTCTTGCATTATTCTTCTATTCAATCTATTGAACAATACTTTTTTACGTCGATTCAAACAATTATAGATGCGAGAACTCGAGAAGAAAACTACACACAAAGCACTAATCACAAAAGCTTCAAAACAATAAATTCTTTTCTTTTTTTCATTGTTTGCAGTTCATTTAATTGAACAACTACTATTTAATCTATTGAACAACACTTCTTTTCCTTTTGCGTGATTACTCTTAGCTTATCTCTGCCCCATTTTTCTTTTATTCTTCATTTTGTTTTCTTTTCATGGATGAAGTACAATTTAATTAATTGAACAACACTTTTTTTATTCAATCAATTGAACAACACTTTTTCTATTCAATCAATTGAATAACACTTTTTCATATTTTATTTTTGTTGTTCAAACGATTGAACGATTGTTGTGAATTGATCGAACACCACTTTTTGCGTTTTTGTAGGAATAACTGCAATTTCTCTTTACTGTTTCATCACCAGTCATTTTGTCATTTTTCTTTCAGTTTATGTTTTGAATAAAAAAAACCATCTGATTGGATTTGTGCCTAAGATAAAGAAAAACAGTAATATTAATACCATTATGACTTTCTGTATTCAAGCTTTTGTGATTTCTACATTATTGTTCAAATATAGCCGTTACTTGGAATTATGTCTCTATATTGCTCTCTATTTAAGCCTTTGTCATGGTCTGGCTCTTCATCTAGTCCTGATGATGAACTACAATTGTTGGTTCGAAACGTGTCAGCCAAAAAAATTCTCTCATGTGATTTCTACCGAAAGACTTTGTTTAATGTAGTCTTTTTTTTTAAAAGTACCTCAAAATTAAGTAGAAATAAAATTCAGCCCACGAGGCTTTGGATTGATGGTGAATGGATGCACTCCTTGCGAAAGGTCACTGGTTCAAATCCCCCATGGGTGCTTACCTACAAAAAAAAGTAAAAATAAAATTCAAATTAAAACATTCATGCATTCTAAATTAGTCAAGGTCTAAAGGAAAAATCGATATGTTACGACGGCCTAAGAAGAGGAAAATGGTGGACTAAGGTTTCTGACAAACCATTACAGGGCGTAGAGACAAACAAAGTGGACCCGGAATCAAGAAATACTGCTCCAGCGCAGGTCTGGGTGAATTGGTAGAAAAAGCGAATGAACATCATGATGGGGGAGGCCGCAGAGCCTCCCCCCATAGGCCACAACAATGGAAATTAGCCTCATAGGGAAGAAAATGAACAACCCTCAATTGGAAGAGTAGAACAACCATTGGTACAGCCTGTGCAGCAGTAAGAGAAGAACGAACCAACAGATCTGAACACTGAAAAAAACAACCTTGCAGCACCTGAAGAACCAAAGAAGGCATCGTCGTCCACTTGCAAGCCCATTGTAGTGGAATGACCCAATATTGACTTACCCAGTCATTGAATCAATGCACAAATCCAATATATGAAAGACCATGCACTCATAGGAAAATTTATACGCTACTTGCCTACCAAAAAAGCTTTGCAACGATGGATAACCTCAAAGTGGAAGCCCAAGGGACATGTAACCCTACAGCTAGGCCCCAAAGGTTTTTTTACAACCATCTTCAACTGCATTGAAGATAGAAATCGTGTTCTAGATGTAGGACCCTACTTCTTTAATGCTGCGGGTCTATATCTACGAAACTGGATAGAACGATTCAATCTAGACAAGGAAGACTTCAGCTGGGCACCAGTATGGATTCACATGTATTCCTTACCTCTGGAATACTGGGATGAAGAATCACATAAAGCTATTCGCAATGTGCCAGGATAATTCATAAAGATTATAGAGGAAACAAAGGTTCGTCGGTACACTCCATATGCTCGCATCTGTGTTTATATGAAACTCGACAAGGCACTCACAGATTCGGTAAGTCTCCTTCACGATGAATTTGAATGGATTCAACTCATAGATTATGAACATGTGCCCTTTAGATGCAGGAAATGCCATGCCCATGGACATTTATTCCGTGATTGTCCTCTAAATGCCCCTCCTAAATCCACAGACCATGGGGGAAAATTTTATGTGGAAGGGTTTACCAAAGTTGCTAATAGAAATAAGCATAACAAAAAAACCCCTACAACACCAAAAAATTCAATGCCATCCTCTAATGCACCATCCTCCAGCAATAATTTTGACCTTCTATCAAACCTAGATATGCCAGAATCAAATCCTTCCAATATAGCTAAGACAACTTCTGCACCATCCACCAAACCTTTTGTTTTACCTACTCCTAATGATGCTAGTCAACCATCATTAGTGAATAACTTAGATCCACAACCAAAAACCTTGCAACCTATCCCCCTTCAAGATCACAACAAAGCCCTTTGGTTTGCAAAAGGAATGGATATTGACAACTTGCTGACAGACCCACTCAACATAACCCACCACATGGATGACAGTAGTCAACAAAGCCACATGGAAGAAGAACCTGAAAGCTTTGATCTAGGAGACCTAGCCATCTCAGTTTAGAACAAGCATGCAAAAGGAAAGAGTTTGACACAATACCGGACATGCAACTTGAAAATCTGGAAGTAGTACT
The DNA here is from genome assembly GCA_000404065.3 of Pinus taeda. NCBI lineage: Eukaryota > Viridiplantae > Streptophyta > Pinopsida > Pinales > Pinaceae > Pinus > Pinus taeda. The sequence goes on along the minus strand of APFE031740823.1, from coordinate 22,452 downwards.
CTCAAGAGTGCACCAGCACAACACATTGAGCATACAACAAGGAAGCAGCTGGGATGGGAAACACATTACCAAACATGGGAAGAAAAGAGGCAGAAAGACAAATTTACAATGCACCATCCTCATTGGGGAAATGCTAGTGGAGTCCGAAAGGTGCTCCAAGTTGACTAAATACTACAGATCCTTACCTACCAGTCAACCATTAAGCTCATCTCATGGAATGTTCGAGGACTTAATAGTCCCGAGAAATACAGGATGATAAAGAACATGATACAGCATGAAAGACCACATATTTTCTTCATGTAGGAAACTAAATATAATACTATCACATTAGCTTCCATTTTATCCAAACCCTAGTCGGGATGCCAAACTATCACGGTAGATGTAACGAGAGCTTCGGGGGGGCTTGCTATAGCATGGAACACATAGCACATCTCCCTTACAAACTTCTATGCTTCTTGTCATTTCATCCAAGCCACTTTTCACATCATCGGAACCAGTATACATGGTCACTTGACAAATGTATACTTCCTTGAAGATACTCTACAAAAGAATACGCTGCTAAAATCGCTGGAAACTCTCACTTCCACAAGAACACTTCCACTCTCGATCACAGGTGGTGACTTCAATATGATCACTCGGCTGGAGGAAAAACAAGGAGGCAGAAGGAAACTAGAAAATGAAAGCAATATCTTCAAATAGTACATTCAGAATAACTAGCTAATTGATTTACCATTTGATAATGGTCATTTCACATGGAATAATAAAAGGTCAGGCTCTCAACAAATCACATCCAGGTTGGATAGATTCCTCATCTCCAATAACTCAGTACATCTAGGAGGTGATATTATCACCTCAATACTCCCCATGGTAGGCTCATATTACTGGCCCATTTCCCTACAATGGACAGGTCGTGGAAATTCAAACAGGAAACCCTTTAGATTTGTAACTTTTTGGCTCAGTCACCCTGATTTAAAAAAAATGGTCAAACCAGCATGGGAGAGATTTATTCCCTTAAGTGGCTCAATTATGTATAAATTCCAACAAAGGTTGAAGCATATCAAAAGGCAAATCAAGTACTAAAATCACACCATATTTGGTAATATCTTTCAAGGCCAAAAAGTGCTCGAGCAAAGTATGATAGAGCTACAGTAGAAGATTATTATAGGAGGCATAACCGAGACTTTAGCAAGTCAAGAACAAGCTCTTCTCGCACAATTGGAAGAAAGAAGGAAACAAGAGGAAATGCTTTGGAAACAAAAGTCAAGAATCAGATGTCTAAAAGAAGGGGAAAGAAATACAAAATTATTTCACCACACAACTATCCAAAGAAGAATGAATAATACCATTTCACATATTCAAAATCCGTTGGGAGAGAGAATGGAGAAACAAGAAGATATTGAGAGAGATCACTAATCACTTTCAAACAGTACATCAAGAGTCGCCTACAGATAGACAACCTGCAATAAACTAAATACTTCATCATATTCCTAAAATTATAACAGAAGAGCACAATGAGCTCTTGTTGTGACCAGTAACTATGATGGAAGTAGAAACATCTTCAGATCAACTGAAAGATGGAAAGGCTCCAGGACCTGATGGCTTCACATCTAACTTCTACCATCACTTTTATGATTTAATCAAAGAGGAAGTCTGGAAAGTGGTAGAAGAATCACAAGCTATGCATTGGCTACTTCCTTCTCTCAATGCAACATTCACAACTCTCATTCCCAAAGAAGATCAACCAAGTACTCTAGAGACGTTCAGGCCCATTGCTCTGTGCAATTTCATATAGAAAATGATTTCAAAAGTCATTGCCAATCGCCTCAAACCACTTCTCCATCTTCTCATTTCACCAGAACAATCTGGCTGTGTTGAAGGACGTCAAATCTTGGATGGCATCATATTGACTCATGAAATCATTCATTCCTTAAAAATAAATAAGCAGGCAGGTATGCTTCTTAAAATCAATCTCTCTAAAGCTTTTGTCAAACTAAGTTGGTCTTATATAAGACAATTGCTTACTGCCTTCGGCTTCTGCCCGACCTAGGTTAGATGGCTTATGAATCTCATATCCTCCCCCATTTACTCCATCCTAGTTAATGGAATCCCATCCAAAGCCCACTCCCCATCCAGAGGAATTCGTCAATGTGACCCTTTATCCCCCTTCCTCTTTATTTTCATGGTAGAAGGTCTGGGTCACCTTATAAAGGATGATGCTCAATTTGATGACCTCAGAGGCATTTCTGCCCATGGAACCCTTGCTATAACTCATCAACAACTTGTTGATGACAATATGTTTTTTGAACATCCTTCTATTATTGAAGCCCATGCCTTCAAAGCTCTACTAGAAACCTTTTCAATCGCCTAAGGAACCACCATTAATACTACTAAATCTTAAAAAAAAATTCCACACTCCTCCTGCCACTCAAAGAATAATTGCCAGAATCATAGGATTCTCACATGCCAAACTTCCATCTACATATTTAGGCACTCCTTTGATCGACTCAGCCTTAAAGCATGCCTCCTCGCAACTCATTGAGAAAATTGAATGCCACCTATCGTTCTGCACCTACAAAACTCTCAACATGGCTAGTAGTCTCATTCTGATAAAGGAAGTTTTACAATCCATGCCTCTCGACCTCTTCTCAGTTCTTGCAGCACCGAAATGGGAACTCAAAAAGATAAAACTTTTGCAACGTAACTTTTTATGGGGCTCCATAGGGCAAAATCGTAAATGGGCACTAGTAAAATGGGTCATGGGATGCACACCAAAAAAGTAGGGGGGTCTAGCACTATGAGACCCACAACACAATAACACTTTAATGGGAGCATGAATACGGTGGCAGTGGGTTTTAAATCCATAGAAGCCATGGGCCCAAATATGGACTACAAAATATGTGAATAATCGTCCACAGGAAGCGTTGATTGAATCGCCACCACAGACACACGATCTCTAATTTGGAATGCAACAAGACAGCATAGAGAGCTAATAGAAAATCATAGCTTTTTCGAGATACGTGATGGGTGAACTGTGCATTTTAGGATGGATTCATGGAAACAGAGGCCAAAAATTGCAGAAATCCTTCCCTTTATAGATCATGATGGAAACAACATCAACCAGATTAACCATGTAGCACGATACTGGACTGAAGGTACCAATCAAAGCTTTAGGCAATGGAAACCTATTAAACATATAATATAGCATGAAACTGAAGCTTACGACACAAATCTATACAAGGAACTCACCAGCAGGAAAATCAGATGTACCAATGGAAAAGATGTTATGAGATGGGGTTACACTCCTAGGGGAACTTATACAACAAAAGAAGCATATATTTTGATGCTCCAAACATAGGAACCAGTTGATCCTGCTTGGAATTGTCTATGGACTATAGGAATATGGCCCAAAACATCTACTTTCACTTGGTTCCTTTATCATCAAAGAATTCTCACTTGGGATAATTTAATTAAAAGAGGATTTTAGGGACCCTCCTATTGTCCTAATTGTCAAAAACAAGGAGAAACTATTCTACACCTCATCGACTCCTGCTACATGGCTAACCAATTATGGGAAAAGCTCACCTTCAGATGTCAACAACCTTGTAGAATCTTAGGGGATGTCAAAGGCACCATTTGCAATTGGACCCCTACGCTATATAAAAGAAAACTTCTAAATGCATTATGGACAATTCTCCTAGGCTTCCTTTTCTGGAAAATTTGGAAGGAAAGAAACAAAAAAAAATTCACACCAGAGTAATCTACAATCTAAAATGGTGGAATCTTCAGAGATAACGAAGGCCAACCTCTGCTAATATACTTTGGTTCAATTGGTTGGGACACAAATAATTCTGCAGAACTGGAAGGACTGTGGGAAGGTATGAACTTAGTGCATCAACATAATTTTCATCCTATTATAATAGAAGGGGACTCCTAAATTCTGAGATTGGAGGCTAGAGTACCTCTTTCTCACGCAGCCTCACTATCAGTGTAGGACAGTCCTCTGCCTCATGATCAAACTAAGTACAGTATAAACATGATGTTCTCGTTAGTTCATACGATTGCGAGCATAATGCCCTGGCCCTCCGCATTTGTAACAAATTAGTTGTTCGCAATCCCTTCCTGGTCCCATTCCACCTCGACCTTGTCTACACCCATGAAATCCAGCGCGCATCATTCCTGCATTTGGGTCAAGGGCTCGCATTTCGGTCTACACTCTGTAGGCATGAGTCTGATCCATCATCAGCTCGTAACTTATGCAAGTATGCTCATCAAGGCCTACTGACCTGCAGATAGTCCAGAACAATTGTTGGGATGTCTGTGTATGCCTCTACAATAGATGACAATTATTCGTAGCGTGTTTTCCTCCTATCGAACAAATCACACAACATAATGAAGGCGTTGCACTCAGTCCTGCTTGTGCCTTTGGTCTTAATGGCATCGATCGTCCTCCCACCAAGTGATTTACAAAGATTGGACAATTATACTTGTCATGCCCCTGGCCTTTGCATTTTATGCACCATACCTCCTCATGTGCCTCTCGCTAAGTTTTCCTATCCTGTTTCAAGCTCTACATTTCCAGACACAAATTTTACAGTTGTGCGTGGATTTGTTGGACTCCCAAGAGAGTATCTTGTATTGGGGTCTCGTGCAGTCTCATTAAAATCTCCAAAGCTTTGGCCTGGGTGGATAACTTCTGCTCATTAAATGCGGTGTTAGTGATGCTACAAACCATGCGTGGTGCTACCCATTGGTCAAGGTCATGTTGGCTTCGCAAATCATACTCTTCAGCCTTTGATCCAGATCCCATGGGGTCTCGCCTGGAAGCATGGCGATCTCCTTAAACCTGATAATCTATTGTGTCTCTGACTTTGGCCTGCTAAATTCGCTGTTCAACGCGACCTAGATATCTGCGATCCCCACATTTGGATGGTCATTAGAATGCTTAATGTACCATGTTAGTGCGTGATCCTGCAACACTCTCACCAATGTTGCCTTCTTTATATTGTCATCCACGACTCCTTGTGATTCCCATATGGGCCTTACCATGAACCAAAATTGGTCTGGATCTTTGTTCCCTACTGCTTTGAATACCGACAATTTTATCACGCTCACCATATTGAATTGTGGTGGTCGCGGAGGTGGTGTGAGCAGAGATGGAGGTGAAGAAGGTGAGACTGGTGGTGGCATAGGTGGGGGTTGTGGGCACGAAATTCACTACCTTATTAGACTAACCGCACTTCTTGGAGAAACTTTTGCAGGTTCTTCCTCACTTTGTCGCCTAGGTGAAACCAAGGGACTAATTTCTATCTCTCCTCTACCTTCATTTCTCTACATCCTCCCACTTCAAGTAGCCCCGAACATCAATTTATTCACATAACCCGCTTTTCACACAATAACATCTTAATCCAAGTGTTCAAAGATTTAATGTACTTACCTTGTGGTCCTTTGAGGAAGCATTGTTTTGCATCGCTATAGCTGACTGTTGTGTCTACCATGAACTCAATGATAACCCCCCCTATAATTCAATTGAGCCAATGGTCCACATCATACACGATCTTATCTTCCAATGCTTCTAGTCTGTGCACTAATTCTAGAGTCCACACAATTGGTTTATCGAGGCTACACCTTCCCTAACTATCTCTAGCTTCACGATCCAATCATACAACTCAGATGGAAAGGATGAAAAGAAAATTTCATGGATTTCCGTATAAGTAGCGCCCCAACAACTATTGCTTTGATACTCACGGATTCCTATTTTCCTACCCTACGAACTCGTGAATCCTTTTGTCTAACCACCCTTTAATTTCTTTCTTCATTGCATTCGAGTGACGTGACATTAGACATCCCTTATGTAGATGTCGGTCCCAGAAACATAACCATTTGTTGGCTTGTTCGGGCTTTGACCGAGGTTCAGAGATGATTTCACCAAACAAAAGTTGGTACTACTAGCCCTTTTGGCAATAGTTCGTAGAGCACAGACTGAGGTCTCACCCGAAGTAGTATGGGAGGGTGCTGGAACCAAGTTTCTGCACCCTAGGGATGTCTAATCGGTTCCAAGTGGTCCATGGTTTGACCCTGCGCATTCGTCGCTATGTGCACTTATCAGTACCTCGCAGCCTAGGATGCTACTTTCGCGCAACCCTACTCAGGAGCCAAACAATGTTATTACCCAAATCCTTACTAGTAACCTAATATTAGTTGATTAAGTTAGCTTATTTGTATGCTTTCATTTATACTTAGCAATATTCACCATTCATACAAAAGCACATAGTAAATAAACAATATAATTGTAATTGATATCAAACAGGTAATAACACAGGGACAAATACATGAAATCCAGATAAAATTTCTCTTTGTTATTCTTCTTCCTTGGTTACAAACTCGACTCCACCCTGCGCACTTAGCTGCAGGGGTTTGCGCACTTAGCTGCAGAGCCTTTTCCTACTACTACGACCCAATATCCTTAGACTCTTGCTCTATGCTCGTTATCTTACTCTATCTATCAGATTCCATGGATTCTATTTCTTATTTACTTTACAACTTAGAGCCTCACTCTATTTATGCAATCCCATGGTCCACGGACCATGGGTAGGCCGACACTACATTCAAAACTTAGGTCAGACAACCCTATTACTCTAACATACAAATCGCACTCCGCGGCTACAATTTGCTGGGCTTTACAATAATATTACTCAAAACTTGGGCTTTGAGCCCCAAAACATGCTATGGGGGGATTCCATGCCCAACAATTACAAAGATTCATAAATAATAATAATAATTTATTACTACATATTTGAATATAAATTATCCAAATATACAACTATAGCCTTGGCCCTCTTACAAGTCACAATAGGGTTTCACAATTATCTCATAAAACACACTCAACATGGGTATTACACAACTCAAGTTTATTTAAATGTGTAAACAAATAAATTATGTAATTGGAAAACAACATAAAAGTTATAAACTAGATTAAACACATATAACACATATATATGGAATGCCTCAAAAGTTAAAATAAAGAAAAAAAGAGTAACTTAATATTCACTCTTTTGGAATGACTAATGCATGCATAAAAAATCTTGAGGAAATAAATCTTATGTAAAATGACAGAAACTAAGAAATGTATTGAATAATGCTTCTTGCATTACTCAATGCATCTACATTCAATGTTACTTCATAATTGATATATGCCCCAATTCCTAGACCAATTACTCCATTGAGAATCACTTCATAAATGATATACATTCCAATTCCTAAACCACACATTTACAGAATATGAATTACAATTGTATTCCTCCTTAAATCCTCAAGGATATGAACATCATTACTAATATGCTTGAATTACTTCACATATGAATAGCCATGAGATATCTTTCATATCAGATTCAACCACTAACAAAAATGTAAACCAAGAGATATGTAATTAGAGATTTCAATATTTATTTAACATTTAAAATAATTACTTACTATTCAAAATAATTTTTTGCTTCTCCCTGGATAATTAGTAACTTATTTTATTTTATTTTTAAGCTAGAGTTTTTAGAAAAGTTTTAAAGTTTTTAGGAATAATTTTGAGACATGTTAATTCATTGGAATTTCAAATTTAATACAAAATAACTTTTTTTGTATTCAATTTTCTTATAATAAAAATAAATTTCTCTAAAATAAATTTGATGCTTTGGTTCAAAAATTATTTTTTTCATGAATCCTAATATTTTTTTTTAAAACCTTCTCAAAAGATCATGTCTTTCATTACCTTATAATTATTTCTTATTTAACCTATCCCACCAACTAACCAAATTATACTATACAAAATAATATGAAAAATACATTTAACCATATTCTTTTTTATGTCTACTTAGACTTACAAAGATAACATATTAGAAACTAATTATCAACACAAAGTTGTACTCAAATCTACAATTTCATGTGGCAATCATCTCATGCCACAAACATCTCACAAACACAAGTATAAAACAAAAGCACAAGTATAAAAAACAAAAAACTACAGATTAGGGATTTTAATTTGCAAGAATGGTACAAAAGATTTATTGATTAGTTGAAACATAGGAAAAATATATCTAATTTGTAAATTAACTCAAACACAATGACATATTTATCTATTACATGCTTGAAATAATAAAATATATATCTATTGAATGGTTGAAAAATTAATAGAGAGGTAGAATAAGGAAAAAAAGAAATTGAATAGCTTAATATCACTCTTTTGGATTGAAAAATGTATTCATGAAATTTCTGAAGTAAAGACACTACGGATAAGAAACAATACCTAAAACTTTTATTGAACCATAAGCATGGAATGCTCAATTGGAAGACAAGAACGTGTAACGCACACTACCATGCTTCTACTTCCTAACTCAACTTGTTATCAATGATTTGCTCAAGTTGATAGCCTCTTGGAATAGGTGGCTATGGACTCTTTGTTGTCTAAGATGAGCTAAGAGACTGCTCAAGCTGAGATTAAATATTTTCAAGAGCAAATAACACAACATGAGAGGAATATCTTTGTCATGGTAATCATGTATAACAAATTGAGCGAATATGTCTAGTCTCGAACTCCGTAGGAATCTCTTTGCTTACCACCTCTGGATGCATTGACTTTGAAACTCTTATTCCAAAAAAGTTGAAAAATAGAGGCTGATACTAATTAATCGTTGACCACCCCTCGTAGGTCCCCTAATTTTATTCATTGAGATGCTTTGGGGAAATCAACTTATTCATTGAGATGCTTTGGGAGCGATGTAGATTGCCTCTGTACTCGGCCTTGCATGAATTCCAACGTCCGAACTCCCTCATCCTTCCTTGGTGTCCTGACGATATCGATGAACTTATGATTCAACACGTGTTGAGAACCCCTGTTTCTGCAGAGCGGAGAAATCTGCATTTAGATCACGCTCATATACTACTGTATTACTAATGAGTATAACATCATTGACCATGCTGTGCAAGTGAAATCATTGGACATATATATATATATATATGGCGGTTCAGAGAGGAATAAAATAACCGTATGTAACTCATATTTTACTGATTATAAAATAATTTACGGTTTTAAAAAGTGTATAGGATTAGAGTCCGGCTGAAAATGTGAAAATTGGAGGGGATTGTCACTCATAACGTTTTAGTTGCACAGTCTTTTGATTAGTGGCTGGTGAACGTGGTACCCTGTGTTGCTTAAACGAATGTTCTTTCTCCAGAGCTCAAATAATGTTACGCTGCAAGTCCAAAGTTGACAGGAGCTGTTTCGCACTAGTTTAGTGCAAATTCAAGGTTTCCGACAAAAGCTGAATCAGAACTGAAACCGCATATTGCTACTCGCACATTACTTCAAGCTCATGTCAGATGCTTTAATGGTAGTTGTTTCATCGAATATGCTAGGGACTTTAATGTGAAGATTTTTAAACATAGTTAAACGATTAAATTTGGGTTTTCATTGTAATAGGTATCAAAATATTTCCGCTCCTTCATTTAAAACTCAAAATACTGTAATTCATAAAGAGATGAAATTCATAAGGAGATGAAATTGAAGTTTATTGCTCTATATATATATAAATGAAGAACAAAATTGAATTAGTATTTAATTTATCAATCTTTTAATTTCTATTATTTGTTTAATTGAAAAATATATTTTTATACTAAGAAGAAAAATATTTTCATCCAAATTAAAAATTTGTATCAAATTTGAAACAACATCTATTAATGTGACTAACATAATAATAATTATAGATTTACAATAGTGACTTTCTATTAAAGAAGTATTTTTCCTGTAACTTGTTTTTCAAGCAAGTTGAAATAAAATTCAAATTAAGTCACATTTTTTTAATACATTTTTTTTTAATTTATTGTATTAAAAGATATATTTTCATAAATATATTTTTGTTAGATTTTATAAATATGAAATGTCCAAAATTTTAAGAAAACACTCTACTTATTTTAATTAAACAAAATAAGTATTTTTTATAAAGACAATATCAAATCATTGATAATGAGTATAGATTAAATGAGATGTGATTAAAAGTTCCAATATTTTTTTAACTATTCAAAATTCCAACATTCTCTTTCTAGTAAAACATGTTCATATATCATGTATTCTTTCATGGCCAAAGGATCATTTCTTGTTTAAAGCAGCTTGCCAACTAATAAAGATTAAGTTTGGGACAAAACATATGATGTTCAAGTTCCTTCCAGGTAAAAGGGGAAAGCATATGATGTTCAAGATACCACAATTATTTCTTGTCAACTTAAATCTTAAATATGTGCATTGAATAGTTAAAAGATAGTATGAAAATTGTTTACCTCTAATGTACAGATGATAAAAGTTATGGTCATAATCACATTCTTTCTGTATCTACTTACATAATAAGATGACATAATACAAAGTAACTATCAACATAAAGTTGTAGTCAAATGTGTAAGTTCACACCTCAATTATCTCACAAACAAAAATACACATAGATAAATAACTACTTCTAGTTTCTTTAACTGTGAGAAAAAATAACTTTGTAATATACAAATTACAAAAGAAATAGAAAATAACTTAAACACATATAAGGCATATCTATATAGAATTATTAAAAAGTTAAAATGAGAAAGAAAGAAAAAATAATAGCTTAATATTCATTCTTCTGGATTGAATAATGTATGCATAAAAATTCTTAAGCAAAGAAGGATTATGATAGAAGAAAAAACTTTAAACTTGTATTGAATAATGCTTCTTGCTTCTTGCACTGCTCAATACATTTTACCATGCTTCTCTATTCCATTTTACTTCATAAGTGATATATACTCCAATTTCTAGAACAACTCATTTAGATGATACCAATTGCAAGATTATTCTTAGTTAAATGTTCAGGGAAATAAACAATATTATTAATGTGTTTCTCCATGAAATATTCTCAATTTTTACAATATTCAATTACTAATAAAATTGTGAAGTAAGAAATATGTAATTTTAAATTTCAATGTTTATTTAAACTTTCAAAAATTAATGACTTACTATTATTAGAATAAATTTCTATTTGGCATCACCTCACTTGATATTTGATAACTTATTTCTTATTTTAAATTTAGATTTTTTAGAAAAGTTTTAAAGTTTTCAAGAATAATTTTGGATATTAAAGCATTGAGATTTCAAATTTAATAACGATTAGCATCATTTGTATTGTATTTTCTTATAGTAAAATCAATTTTTGTAAACAAATGTCATAACCTGCTTTAAAAATTTAATGATAAAAAATTATATTATGACTTCTAACATCTTCTTGAGAAAATCCTTCACAAAATACGATATATTCTTTCACTGACAAAAGACTATTTCCTATTTCCTATTTAAAACATCCAACCAATTAACAAAATTATACTGGAAAAAGCATGATATTCAAGTGCCACCCTTGTTTCTTGTTAACTTAAATCTTAGACATATACATTTAAAAATAATATTAAAATAATTTATCTCTAATAAACAAATGAAAAAAGATAAATCAACTTTCTAGTTTTGTCCATATTTTTTTGAATGTCTACTTAACTCAGAAAGATAACATACTGCAGAATAATTATCAATATGAAATTGTTGTAAAATATACACCTTCATGCCACAATCATCTCTGCTAAGGATTTTCTAAATGTGAGGAAAATAAATTTTGTAAATTGCAATGGTATAAAAGAGTTATAAATCCACATAAACACAAAAAGAATATCAATTGAATATTTGAAACATTAAAATAAAGCAGTAAATAGGCTAATACCTTTATATTACTATTCTCAATGCTTGAAAAATTGAAATATCCAAAAAAAAATATGGGAATAGCTTAATATTACTATTTTGAATGTCTGAGAAGTTAAATAAAGAAAAAATATGTTAATAGCTTTCTGGATTGAAAAATGTATCCATGAAAATTCTAGAGAAAAGAAAGCTTCTAAAAGAGGACAATACTTAAAACTTGTATTGAACCATGCTTCCTCAAGGAAAGAAAGCTTCTTACAAAAAACAGTACCTAAAACTTGTATTGAACAATGCTTCAATACTGCAGACAAAAACTAGTAACACATTGTACCATGCTTGTCCATTCAGTTCTACTTCCTAACCAAATTGTTTATCGATGGTGTAGCCTCTCCCCATAGGTGGCTATGGACTCCTTGTCCAGATGAGCTAAGACACAACTCAAGCTGAGGTGGGATATTTTCAAGAGCAAATAACATAACGTGAGGAATATCCTTGACATGGTGGTCATGTAGAACATACTGAGGAAATATGTTTGGTCTAGAACTCCTCTTTATGAATCTGCTTGCATTTCTAGAAGCATTTCCACTTCTAGATGCATCAACTTTGAAACCCTTATCCTTAACAATTTGAATAGGAGAACCCGACACTAATTCATTGTCGACCACCCCTAGTAGGTCACCTGAATTTCCTTCATTGGATATAGAAGATATTGGGAAAATAAAATTATTCATTGAGGTTCTTTTGGAGCGATATAAATTACCTATGTACTCCAAAATAAATGTACCTGCCTGCATGAACTCCAATGTCCGAACTCCCCAATCCCTCCCTGATGTCTGGAAGATCTCGATCTTATGTTTCAACCCCTGTTGAGAAACCCTATTTGTGCAAGTTGGTGGGCATCTTCATTTAGGACCGCACTCATACACTATTGTCTTCGATTTAATGAGTATACCATCGGTTCTTTAAGGGAATTTCCCTCCATTTCTTCTAGCACAAAGGCAGTTTTCAGTATCAGTACATTCACCAGTGCAACAACATCCTTCTGGCAGCTTTGGTTTAGGGAAGAAATAGGGATATTTCACTGTAAGGAGGTATTTGAAATCATCAATAATGTAGACATTGTCTACGGAATTAATGACAGGTATAGAAAATTTGTGTTGTCCTTCCACAATATCTTCCTTGATTACACCTATTCTCTTACCATGGGGACCAGCCCTAAACTACACTATATGAGAAACCAAAGGAGGCTGATCTCCTTTTCGCCTTAGTTTTAATTTGTACACCAGATATCCCGCTCATCCTTTTTCTAACCAGGAATGTTCTACATTGTAGAGCCCATCATACCTGTACCCACAAGGCAATTCCTCGCATGATGGGAATAATCTAACGAGTTGTTTTTCCCTCCAGCTATTCCGTAGGGCTGCATTACCGGGAGTGAGAAGTTGATCATAAACCTGTTTCTGTTTCTTTTTCTTGTTATGATTCCTCCCACCATGGCCTGCATATATTATTACATCTCCATTGTCAATATTGTCCTCGTAACCACCAGAAGCAACAACGCTGGTAGCCAATGGCACCGCCTGATCTCTTTCTTTTGGCTTAAGATAGTATATACCTACCTCAACAGGTCTATGCTGTTAAAAATGTGATTTCACCTGCCACATAATTTATTTCCATCAAAACCATTCAGGAAAACCACCAACCTCCATCGGACCGCTTTTGCTAATGGACTGGTATTCCCTCAAACGCCCCCGATACAATCATCAAAACTTGACACGCGTCCGCAGTACATTTTTCAAAACCACTTTCTATCGAGACATAATGTTCGGGTGACTTGATCGAGCGATGATCGTTGGATTAAAGGGAAGGTTTGAAACCATTCACCAAAGTCGCATACAGGTCTGCAGGGCATGGAGATTGCGTGGAGTGAAATTTTTGTTTGACCTCCGTATGTCTGGTAAAACTGTATGTAAACCTGACTGGATTAATTCCTCACCATGCCTAAGTAGTAAATGAATTTATTATGGTCGTAGAGTTATTGGTAAAGTTTTTAAGTTTATTTGTTTTTACACGGCATGTAATATGGTAATTTTTTTTGGGTAGTCGTTTGTTCAAAAAATGGAATGCCTTTTGTTATGATATATGAAGTGTAATGTAATGTGAGGGAAGTGTGAGTGAAGATACATAGTAGTGTAGTCCGTTGAAGAAAGGGGAATCCACGTAGCAGTGTGAGGTAGTTTTTGTTGTTAAAAAAATTTGTGAAATGTGCAGCAGCATGAGTATATTGTTTTGAGAACGCATATGAAATCCAAGGGGGGAGCACGTACTGCGGAGGAGTTGTTTTGTTGTGAAAACAAAAGGGGAAGCACGTTGAAGCGCGTATGTGTAATTTCCACACAACAGTGTGTTGATCTCTCCAGCAGAGACAAAAGTTTTATTTTGTAATGCAGCAGGGTGAAGATATTTTTCTGTTGAAGAAACAGAATGTAATGAGGAGAAGGGAAGCACACATCAGTGCAAATCATGAAACCTTTCACACGGAAGTGACAAGGATAATGTAAGATTTTGTTTTTTTACAGCAGTAAATGTAAATGAAAAATTTACACACAGCATTGTAAATCTTTTAAAATGGAGGCAAAGTAATTTTGTGTTTGGTGGAAGTTCTTGGTGAATCCCTCTGTTAAAGAGGAAGATGCTTTTCAGCATAGTCTTCGGTGAATCCCTCTATTAAGAGGATGATCTGTTGTCTTTGGTGAATCCCTCAGTTAAGAGGAAGATGCTTTTCAGCATAGACTGGTGAATCCCTCTGGTTTGGAGGAAGATGCTCTTCAGCATAATCTCTGGTGAATCCCTCTGTGTGAGGAAGATCCATTTTGTAACAAAAACTATTCCTTTTATGAATACAAGTTTTTATGTGTGTGGGTAAAACTCTGTGTTCTGGAAACATTATTTTTGTTCCACTCTGTTAAGATCCTGTGCAAAAACAGAGTATTATTCTCTGAGTTAAAACAGAGCATTGTCTCTCTGTTCAGTAATTGTTTTTGGAATTTTACCAGAAAAATTCCCAACAGTGGTATCAAAGCTTGTCTAGGCTCTTTGAAGGTGTCAAAGAAGCTTAAGGAAGGATTTTTGCTGCAGCAGCTTCTCCAGCAGAGTGAAGAAACTGTCAAGAAAGGATCCAAGTATTTCTCACATTAATTTTTTTTTTTTTTCTTTAGCTGTTGAAGACACTCGGTGATTTTTAAATACACAGTCAAGTGTTTTGAAAAGTGCAAAAATGGCGAGGTCAAGGAAGAAAGTCTCCAATCCTCCTAAGGATGTGTCTTCCTCTACTACTAAAATAGAAGACAATCAATTGAAAACTTTCTATTTGAGGCTCCAAGGTTCAATGGGAACTTTTATATATGGGAAATAAAAATGAGGACTTTCTTACAGTGTCAAGGGATTGAAATTTGGGAATCAATGATTGATGATAGCAGGATGGATAGAGAATCCAAGGAGTACAATGCAAAAGCAGCAAAGGCAATCTTGGATGGGCTACCTGATTCTGTAAAAAAGAATCTAGGAAAATATACATCAACAAAGGATATATGGGATAGACTTCATTACCTTCACTCAAAGGGAGCACTGACCATGACCATCAGTCAAGAAGGAAATTCTGAACCCATCATAGAAGCCGAAAATGAGAAGGTTGACCTCATCAAGCTTCAAGTACAAGAAAGGGATGAAGAGCTCGCCAAGCTTAAGAAGGAACTTGATCAAAGCAAAAGGAAGCATCATGAAGAAGTCATATCCATGACAAATCAATTGAATAAACCAAAGAAGCAGGAAGATACCTTGTCAAGTCAACTTGAACAAAGGCACAAGAGAGTGAACAAACTTGTAGAAGAGATTGGGCAGTACAAGGTAGAGGTCTCCTCCCCTAAGTCTCAATTACAAGAAGCCAGGAAACAGGCACAAGAAGCTAAGAAGAAAATGAAGAGCAGTCAAGCAAAGAATGAAGAAATCTTCAAAATGAATTTAGATATCATCTACCTTAAAATAGTAGCAGCTGAAGCTACTCGTAGTAAGGGAGAAACTGAGAAACAACTTACAAAGAAGAATAATGAGTGTGAAAGATTGGAAGAACAAATTGACCTCCTTAGGAAAAAGGTTGAAGGGATGAACAAAATCATGAAGAGCTCTCAAGCCTTGGATGACATGCTCAGTTATCACAGATGTCCATCTGATAAATCAGGACTCGGGTATGAAGGTGAACCCTCAAACAAGAATGAAAACGCTTTAAGCAAAAGAGATGTGAAGAAGCCAAAAAGAAATTGCGATGCTCCCAGTTACAGCAAAGGCAAGAAGAAAAATCAAGGCTACAATAGAAGAAATCCTATTCCAAAAAGAAATGTAGATGATGTTAAAGAGGCAAGAGGAAATGGTAATCATCAAAGGATCTCAAGGCAAAAAGGCTTCAGAAGTACATCAAGGAAACCACCATCTACCATGTACCAAAGTTCATTTTTTGGTTATTGTTATTCTTGTTCAAACTTTGGTCATATGGGAAAAGACTGTAGAGAATTTCATAGAGATAGATGTTATGGTCTCCGACAACCTCCAAGAAATAATTTTACAAGAAGAAATCATGAAATCTTATTCATGAACAATGTAGAATGTTTCAAGTGTCATAACATTGGGCATATGGCGCATGATTGTAACTTAACATGGGCTCTTACAAAATCTAGAACCATGCAAAAGAAGAAAGTTACACAAGTATGGAGAAGGAAGGAAATACGGTCCGAAAGTCCCTTGAGCTCCCCAGCCAATCTGAGTTTTTTTAGAAGACTTTGCCGAAAGAAGATGATGCATACACTTAGGGAGAGCCTGTAATTCTTGATCATTATTTCTGAACTATATTAACAGTCATTCTTTTATGAAGATCTTCTTATAGGGGAGAGATATGGAATTAAATCTGCCATAAGAGCAGAGAAAAAAAGCTTGCAGGATAGCTTGGAGATGCAAAGATTGGAAATCTTGCCTCAGGCAGAGAGAAAGAGGATATTACATGAATGGAGTGCCTGAGCACAACAGTTGAAATTAAAGGGGAGTGTTAAAAATGTAATTTCACCTGCCACGTAATTTATTTCCAGCAAAACCATTCAGGAAAACCGCCAACCTCCATCGGACCGCTTTTGCTAAAGGACTGGTATTCCCTCAAACACCCCCGATACAATCAAAACTTGACATGCATCCACAGTACATTTTTCAAAACCACTTTCTATCGGGACATAATGTTTGGTTCCTTGATCGAGCGATGATCATTGGATTAAAGTGAAGATTTGAAGCCATTGATCAAAGTCAAAGCTGCGTACAGGTTTCTAGGGCATGGAGATTGCGCGGAGTGAAATTTTTGTTTGACCTTCGTATGTCTGGTAAAACTGTATGTAAACCTGACTGAATTAATTCCTCACCATGCCAAAGTAGTAAATGAATTTATTATGGTCATAGAGTTATTGGTAAAGTTCTTAAGTTTATTTGTTTTTACACGGCATGTAATATGGTACTTTTTTTTGGGTAGTCATTTGTTAAAAAAATGGAATGCATTTTGTTATGATATATGAAGTGTAATGTAATGTGAGGGAAGTGTGAGTGAATATACACAATAGTGTAGTCCATTGAAGAAAGGAGGAATCAATGCAGCAGCGTGAGGTAGTTTTTGTTGTTAAAAAAATTTGTGAAATGTGCAGCAGCACAAGTATATTGTTTTGAGAACGCATATGAAATCCAAGGGGGGAGCACGTACTGCGAAGGAGTTGTTTTGTTTTGAAAACAAAAGGGGAAGCACATGGTACCGCGTATGTGTAATTTCCACACAGCATTGTGTTGATCTCTCTAGCAGAGACAAAAGTTTTATTTTGTAATGCAGCAGCGTGAAGATATTTTTTGCTGAAGAAACAGAATGTAATGAGGAGAAGGGAAGCACGCATCAGTCCAAATCACGAAATCTTTCACACGGTAGTGACAAGGATAATGTAAGATTTTGTTTTTTACAGTAGTAAATGTAAACGAAAAAATTACACACAGCAGTGTAAATCTTTTAAAATGGAGGCAAAGTAATTTTGTTTTTGGGGGAAGTTCCTGGTGAATCCCTCTGTTAAAGAGGAAGATGCTTTTCAACACTGTCTCTGATGAATCCCTCTATTAAGAGGAAGATCCGTTGTCTTCGGTGAATCCCTCTGTCAAGAGGAAGATGCTTTTCAACATAGACTGGTGAATCCCTCTGGTTTAGAGGAAGATGCTCTTCAGCATAATCTCTCGTGAATCCCTCTATGTGAGGAAGATCCATTTTGTAACAACAGTTGTTCCTTTTATGAATACAAGTTTTTATGTGTGTGGGTAAAACTTTTTCTTCTAGAAACATTATTTTTGTTCTGTTGTGTTAAGATCCTGTGCAAAAACATAGTATTATTCTCTGAGTTAAAACAGAGCATTGTCTCTTTGTTCAGTAATTGTTTTTGGAATTTTACCAGAAAAATTCCCAACAGTGGTATCAGAGCTTGTCCAGGCTCTTTGAAGGTGTCAAAGAAGCTGAAGGAAGGATTTTTGCTACAACAACTTCTCCAGCAGAGTGAAGACACAGTCAAGAAAGGATCCAAGTATTTCTCAGATTAATTTTTTTTTTTTTGTGTGTAGCTTTTGAAGACACTTAGTGATTTTTAAGTACACAGTCAAGTGTTTTCAAAAGTGCAAAAATGGCGAGGTCAAGGAAGAAAGTCTCCAATCCTCCTAAGGATGTGTCTCCCTCTACTACTAAAATAGAAGACAATCAATTTGAAAACTTTCTATTTGAGACTCCAAGGTTCAATGGGAACTTTTATATATGGGAAATAAAAATGAGGACTTTCTTACGGTCTCAAGGGATTGAAATTTGGGAATCAGTGATTGATGATAGAAGGATGGATAGAGAATCCAAGGAGTACAATGCAAAAGGAGCAAAGACAATCTTGGATGGGCTTCCTGATTCTGTAAAAAAGAATGTAGGAAAATATTCATCATCAAAGGATATATGGGACAGACTTCATGACCTTCACTCAAAGGGAGCACTGCCCATGACCATTAGTCAAGAAGGAAATTTTGAACCCATCATAGAAGCCGAAAATGAGAAGGTTGACCTCATCAAACTTCATGTACAAGAAAGGGATCAAGAGCTCGCCAAGCCTAAGAAGGAACTTGATCAAAGCATAAGGAAGCATCATCAAAAAGTCATATCCATGACAAATCAATTAAATAAAGCAAAGAATGAGGAAGATACCTTGTCAAGTCAACTTGAACAAAGGCACAAGAGAGTGAACAAACTTGTAGAAGAGATTGGACAGTACAAAGTAGAGGTCTCCTCCCCTAAGTCTCAAATACAAGAAGCCAGGAAACAGGCACAAGAAGTTGAGAAGAAAATGGAGAGCAGTCAAGCAAAGAATGAAGAAATCTTCAAAATCAAGTCAGATATCATCTCCCTTAAAATAGTAGCAGCTGAAGCTACTCGTAGCAAGGAAGAAACTGAGAAACAACTTACAAAGAAGAATAATGAGCGTGAAAGATTGGAAGAAGAGATTGACCTCCTCAGGAAAAAGGTTGAAGGGATGAACAAAATCATGAAGAACTCTCAAGCCTTGGATGGCATGCTCAGCTATCACAAATGTCCATCTGATAAATCAGGACTTGGGTATGAAGGTGAACCCTCAAACAATAATGAAAATGCTTTAACAAAAAGAGATGTGAAGAAGCCAGAAAGAAATTGTGATGCTCACAGTTCCAGCAAAGGCAAGAAGAAAAATCAAGGCTACAATAGAAGAAATCCTATTCAAAAAAGAAATGTAGATGATGTCAAAGAGGCAAGAGGGAATGGTAATCATCAAAGGATCTCAAGGCAAAAAGGCTTTAGAAGTACATCAAGGAAACCACCATCTACCAGGTACCAAAGTTCATTTTTTGGTTATTGTTATTCTTTAACCTCTCTACTATTGAATTTGGCACTAAATGTTTCCTCTGCTTCATTTTTTCCTTTCCTTTTGCGCGACGGCTCATCACCTCAATTCTGTGTGGTCAAACATCGATTTTCCTCTGGAAACTGAAGGTCCAGTTCATTGACAAGGGCATGATCAGGGATGTCTCCAGAATGTCTAGCTCGCATCTGTTTTACCTATTGTCTGTGATATTCCAAATACTCATGTTTTTTCCTTCTTGCAGTCTCATGGGCGTCTGCTCCACCTTTCACAACCCTTTTTGCAATCCCCTCGGCGTCTATCGCACCATTGACAGTCGACCATCCAGGAGGATGTCCAGATGAACTGTCCTCGACCCTTGAAGTTCACTCTGTTCATTGAGCCATGTCGTGAGGAGACATGCACCCAATTCCATTCAAAGGTTGCAGTTCTTTGATTAAACTACAGGCATTGTATAGTGTGCAGTACCTACTGTAGAAATAAAATCATTGGCTATTCAGAGGATTAACTCAGAATATAATAGTTATTACGGGGTTTGAAGATTCCATACCGTTAGCGTGCAGTACAAAAGGTGAAAATGAAATGACAGCTATTTAGGGGAGTGTAATAACATTTTACTTACTGGTGAGTCTTGTGACTCGTGAACGCAGTTTGGACTGTTGCTTGATCGAGCGTTCCTTCCCCAAAGCTGTAATAATGTCCAAAAATGTTTGGCAAAACTCCACTGTTGACAGGAACCGAATCGCAATAGTTGAGTGCAAGTCAAAGGTCAGGGTTTACAACAGAACCTGAACTAGAACTAAAGCCCCATATTGCTAGTTGCAAATTGTTGCAAGTTTAGGTAAGCCGCTTTGCCTTATTCTTAGTTTCATGGAACATTCGAGCAGCTTTAGGTTAAGATTAGTTATCATTAAAAATAGTTAAGTTATTAAATGTGAGCCGTCTAGGTATTGTAATAGTGGTGATAAAAATTGTGTTTTCCCACTAAACTTTTGTACCTAATTTTCAAAAAAACAACATTCATCAATGTGATTAACAAAATTATTAGGGATTTAAGAGCGGGTTAAAAAAAATTATTTAGTTTTTATGTTTTTCAATTAAATTTTATATTATATTTATCAAGTTTAAGAAAAGGAATTTTAATAAAGTAACATTTATCGATGTAATTTACAAAATTAATTTAAATATTTAAAAACCCTGAATTTATAAATAGAAATTAATATTGAATATCAAAAAATATATATTTAGTTGTCCAATTTTAAATTAAAAATAATGTGTAATTTGTTTTAAATAAAAATCAAACTAAATCAAATATTTTAATGTTATTAAATTGTTTTTCTCAATTACTCAAACGTATGCTTTTATATCAATAAAAAGAAATTGCTGGTTATTCTTAATAAAATAATACCGATTAACATAATTAATAAAATTGATTTAAAAATTTAACTATCTCTAAATTTTTTCTTAAAATATAAAGTTAGAGTTCGTTCTTTGTAAAAATAAGATTTTAAATAAATAAAATTTGTATTTAGTATTAAAAATAGATATTTTATTTAAATTAACTATATTTTACAAGGAAGCGAGCACAAAATTCAAATTAGGTCAAATTTTTGAACTTATTTTGCAAGGAAGCCAGAATAAAATCTAAACTAGGTCAAATTTATTAACTTGTTTTCAAGGAAGCTGGAACAAAATCTAAACTAGGTCAAATTTATTAACTTCTTCCGCAAAAGCGGGAACAAAATTCAAATTAGGACAAATATATTAATTTTTTAATAACTTCTTTTGCAATTAAGCGGGAACAAAATTCAAATTAGGTCAAATATATTGATTTTTTTTCAAAGAAATGGGAAGAAATTTGTTAACTAGTTTTTGCAAGAAAGCGGGAATAAAATTCAAATTAAGTCAAATTTATTAACTTGTTTTCCAAGGAAGCGAGAACAAAATCTGAACTAGGTCAAATTTATTAACTTATTTATTTTGCAATTAAACGGGATCAAAATTCAAATTAGCTCAAATATATTAACTTGTTTTGCAAATAAGCTAGAAGAAATTGAATTAATTTTATGGGAAATATTTTGGAGCTTTATCGTTTAAATTAGGGAATAAAATTTAACAGAAATGGAAACAAGTCTTAGACATGGAAATTTTCTCTCGATCTTCATCAATTTCATATTACTTTGTTTACGAATTGAGCTACCCAAGGGACATTATTTTTTAATATAAATAAGCATGTATCATGTATAAAGATTTTAAATTAGTTATATTATTATTTATTATTAAAATGTTATTTTTATTTATTAGATTGAACAATTCAATTTTCCGTTGAAATAAATGTGTAATACAAGTTATAAATATTGAAATAGACTTTAATTAATATAAATCTATGAAAAATTACAAGAGATACCTTAATATAAATAGAAATATCCAAAAACATCCTAACACATGTAGACTTTCTTTTTAAGTACCTCAAAATTAAGTAGAAATAACATTCAAATTTAATCATTCATGAATTGTAAATTAGTAAAAGTCTCAAGTTCTAATATTTCAATATTTA
Organism: Pinus taeda; assembly: GCA_000404065.3. Classification (NCBI taxonomy): domain Eukaryota; kingdom Viridiplantae; phylum Streptophyta; class Pinopsida; order Pinales; family Pinaceae; genus Pinus; species Pinus taeda. The sequence goes on along the minus strand of APFE031740823.1, from coordinate 164 downwards.
TAGAAAACCATTAAGTAATCAACTTAATTTCATCTTAAATCCAAATAAATTTACTAACATATAAACATTAAAAAAACAATATATGAAATCTATTTTTAGAACTTTTAATCAACCGAAATTAACATCAACTTTAATTAACTTATTATATTTTTATATTCCTAAAA
>APFE031740818.1:146473-177448 GCA_000404065.3 Pinus taeda | reverse complement strand
ATTGAAAGTTAATATTGCTCTATCAGGAATTTCATGCATAACTTTCACAATAAAGTGGCATTGGCAACCCCTCTTCTGCACAAATGAGGTCCTTCATTTAGCTGAAATATTTCCTCTTTTGTCCTCTGGGCCAAATGAACAATGATAACTAAACCAAAAATTTAAATTGTTAGTACATACAAATAAAAGATAACCGTGGTTTCAAAATATCTAAACAATATATATTTTAAATATTCACATATCATATTGCAATGCAGCAGTAGATCTTTCTTTTGGTTTACCCTTTGTTTTTCGTACGAATTTACATGGAGCAATAGGATTTTCTTCCTCTCCTTTGATAAAGTCAGCAACTCGTCGTAACGGGATTACAGCAACACGATCAATACCATTGTTTTTTGTATTTATTTATGCCCAAACCAAGTCTTTACTTGAGAAAGTCATTTTTCCTTTGAGGTCTTGCACCTCAAGATCCATGATATATTGCCATTTCTTTCGCTTGCCCATTTTGAACTAATCTGGTCAAACAATATGCAAGGACATCAAAACCAAAATTTCAATCTTAGCAAGTTATTCAACATATATATAAATATAAAACCTCTTTTATGCTTTTTTTGAAGTCTAAAATATCAATCACTCAATAATGACAAAAATAAATAGCACAAAAGGATGCAAAAAATTTGGGATGCAAGCATTTCCTTTAAGATGTTGCTTCTTGCCTCGTTCACTTTCAACAAGGCATTCCTTAAAGGAAATATTCCTTTGAGAACATGAACAAATGCATTACTTAAAGGAAAGATTCCAACAAACCGTACATCTTCATTTTGTGTTTGTTTCTATCCACTCTCATATTGATACTGTATACTAACAACAGAGATATTGAAACTCACTTTATTTGTTTTGTTCATTGAAAATTGAAGACAATTTTTTTGATGAAGGGGTTTCTTGCTATAAGACTTTGTTTGTAATGTTCAAAGCCAGTTTCTTTACATGAACTTGAACATTTGTACATTTTTAAACAAAGTATTGCCTGCTTTGCTTCAAGTAAAATGGTAAATGAAAATGGAACAGAAGCACATCCATCAAGTTAGAATTCACTTTTTACATGTTTTATATGTGAGTTTTAGTTAAAAAGAACTTGCATTTTTGTTTTCAGCAGAGTTGACCTGCAAAGGTTCAATCAGATTGTAAGTTCTCTCCTGGCTGCATGTATACATTACTATTTTCTTTTTCAGCGCACATGGTAATATATTGCTTGTATCTTTACTAATAAAAATATTATGGTTATCTCTTAACTCTCTTCACTTTAGGTATCATGAATCCATTTGGGTACTAACATATAATAAGTCTAAAAATTATTCATTACCAAAAATAGTAGATAGAATTTTCTCCTACTACTGTTGAACCAAAAGGAAGTTCCATTTGAGCTGGATGCATTTAAATCCACATTCAACAAATCTACTGGTCAATCATAGTCATTCTTATGCAAACTTTTGTGGGGGCTTCCTTTATTAGTATCTTCAGGTTTAGGTTGGTTTATGCCACCCATCTTTTCACATAAGTACATGTGCTCCACAAGAAAATACTGATGTTCAGTTAGATATACAGTGCTGAATCATGATTACATGTCAGATAATAGGAATAGGGACCTAAAATTTCAGCTTGTGACTAAGTGGGACTATCATTGGCAATCTGAATGGAACATCTTATGCTTCCAAATGAGCATAAATATCCAAATGAAACAAATGTTGGACCTTGTCAAGGATGAACCAATAAACATAGGCAACCTCTATATGACCATTGACAATCACTTTGATAATTATCTCACCATTAGTGACAACAATGTTTTATCACATTGCTTTATCAACATGAAATCACACCTCGGGAAGTCTTAGTCAACCACAAGGGCACTGGGCCATGTCTGACTTGGTTTCCTTGGGATTGGGGCACAAACAACTGTGAGTACTCCACGGTCATGGTGATTTAACCAGGTTATGTAGACAAGTGGACAGCTAAATTTCATAATTGGAAATTAAACTAAAAAATATTCACCCACATGAAAGTCAATAGAAAACACCAGATACAAAACAGTGCACAAACAGTTCAACAATTCAAACATGGGAAACGACTCCAAACCCCAGATGTAGGCATTTCTACTTGAACACCCAACTTGATGCACTCTGAGTAAAACTGAAGATGAAAGTTGAGTCTGAAACCATCAGCGATTTGCTTATCCACTGTCCCTTCTCAAGAGAAGTACAGGCCGATTCTTTGACTCTGAACAGAGGTCTAGGTCACTGGCAATGGTTGAATCCTTCCTCCAGTTTGTAGCAGAATCAAGTGTTGCAGTGAGACAATTATGCAAGTTTCTTGTTATCTTGTTATAAAAACAATGTGATTGTAAAGGAATGGATAAGTTCAAACTCGCTTTTGCAACCTTGTGAAGTTGACATTACTTAAAGAATTTCAAGAATTGGAATTATCAAATGGAAGCTATTTTGAATCCGGCTTTCTATGAGGACTTTGAGAATTGTAACTTCAAGAGGAAATGAATGCTTCTCGATCATTTTGAAACTTGTTTTGTGAACTTTTCATCTTTCACTTCACTCAGATATATAGGGTGAGATAAAGTTCCTAGCAAAGGAACCAAATTCTTTAGTGTTAGCTTCAATAGATTTTGTGACCAAAAGATAAGCCCAATCATGTGCATGTTGAGTTAGACCAATGCATGACCATAGTTTTGCAAGATTGACTCGGAGGAGTACAAAAATTTGCAATCGAATGTTAAACCAACAGGGAGGATATGGACAACAAAAATGGGGTCATTATACGCAACCAGTTTGTAACCTGTTGCACACTTTGCAGTATGTATGTTTATGATTGAGGAGATTGTGACAGTAATTTTGTTGAAGATATCAGTTCCTCCAAATGTGCAACCATTTTATGCTAACTCTTATTCCTTCGAACTAATATTGACTTTGGTGATTAGCTGGAAATATGAAAAGCATTATTCTATTGTTACATTTCGTCTTTAACTTTAAAGGGACTATTTTGGTATGCACAATCTAGAGCACATTAAAATGGATAAATAATGTCAGCAACAAATGGCAGGCTCAGGTGGCAGTACATCATCTAAAAAGAGATTATTTGAGCATTTCCAGGCATAAAATCATACTTAAATTGTTTCTAGATTTTGAGGAACATAAAATAGGAACTTGCTGCAGATTCTAGGCCACAAAAGGAGCATTCAAATCCATCGAAGACAAAGCATTCCAGGAGAAATTAGCAGGTCAAAATTTACTCCAAATTTTGTGGACTGATGTAGCAATCACATCCCAATTTTCTTAGCACCAAATCAGCAATTCCAGATTTGCAGGGCATAGTTGGCAGTGAAAGGACAAGTGGCAATAAAAGTTCCAAATCTTCAGGCATAGGATAAATCCACCAACAGCTACAACAATTCGAATCCATTGCAACCACTTTTATTTTTAGCTTATTTGTTATGATTTTAATTGATTTTATTTCCAGTAAACCAGTAACATATGGCTATTATTTTGTTTATTTAAGGGATGATTTGTAATAGTCAGGGGTTACGTCCTGAGGAATTATATGGACCAATTTTTGTAACAGTGTTTCTGAAATTTAATCAAATTCTCTGGATCAAAAGTACCAGAGCTTTGGCCATAGAGATTCATGTGAAAAGTGATTTCCAGTCTGTGTTCTTTCATGTGATTGTTTTCCATTCATATTATCTTTCTTCAGTATCTGATTAAGGGAAAATATTTCAGAATTCGTCCAAGTTAGATGCCCTAAAATATAGTAATCAATACTTGCAAGCTTTTCCTTCTAAAGCTACTTCATTGGAATTCAGCCCTGTTAGGTACTACAATGTAGTGGATTGTGTTTCTCTTTTCATCTTTGTAATGGATTGTGTTTCTGTTTTCATCTGTCAGCTGATCTTAAATTTTATGTCTAAGAAAGCATTTTTCTACCTTGCCTCTATCAAGTCTTTGCTCATTCAACCAAGCATCCAGCAAACCTTTGGTTATCTTCCAGAGCCTGTGACTCCATCGCCCAATGGATACCCTCTCCTGCCCAACCAAAATTCTTTTGCAATATCTCACTTACCAAAGATCTGGCCATTACTTAATTACATGAACAACTGCCTAAGTGACATTGGGTAGTTGATTCAGCGAGGGAGCCCCTCAGTTGGAAAGGTCAGTTTCCAACCCAAAGATTGGTTGAAAAGGTTATCTCAGAGATATTTGTTGGGAGGATTTCCCTACGGAGTATTGTCTAAGCTCCACATCTTCTGCTTTTCTCATCTACTATTTCCACCCTTTGAATTCTTCAAAACAATTTGTTTAGGTTTTGTTTGAAAATTGTCAACCATTAATCTACGTTTTGCCTCAGAATTATCCTCTCTTTTATCTCAAAGAAAAGTGTTGTTTGCATCTAGTTTAGGTCTTATGTTTGCATTCTCCTCACCAACCTCTTCTCGATCCCCTCAACCTTTCTTGCTCATATGCCTTTCAAGTAATTTCATCCTAACCTCAAATTTTGATTACAAACTCAAGCATAATCAAACAAAGAACTTGTAATTAGAAATGTGTAGCCTTTTACAATGCTCGGGTGGTTCGTGGACCTAGTTCATAGTGGAATCCTCAACCCATCAATCTGTTGCCTCATTGACCCAATTCATAGTGGAATCCTCAACACATCAATCCGTGAACTAAAATTCATATTAAGATATTAAGGGAACTCCAATCAACCTAACAGGTAGTGGTGCCTTTCAAATTTTGAAATTGCAGCAGAGGAGACAACTTGGATTTTGGATATAGGTCAACTCCCTATAGATTTAAATGGCCACACACAATTTCCCACCATTTCTTCTATGTTCGGGGTTGTTGTGTACAACGCCTACACAACTAACCTGTCATAGTGCAGTCTAGACGAAGAAAATATGCCCCTCGTTGTTGATTTGGTTAAGCTCGACCACTCATCCTCCGCTGCACCCAACTTACAATATGGCCTTCTTCCTATGCATGTTCCAAGCGCAGATCCACCACAATAGAAACAGAACGGGTTTCAGTGAAGTACTTGGGTATATTTCCTTCATTGCCAAAATAGCCCTGTTTCAGAATCTCAATGTTGGGGTTGACTACATTAATGTAGACTTCTGCAATGATTCTTGGTAGGCACAGAAGGAGAATAAATGTAAGTACCCTTATGTTTTCCTCATGGTGAAGCGATCTACGTACCAGAAGATAAAGGGTAAGAAAAAACTGTGGCTCTGTAAAACCCAGAGAGGAGACTAAATGAAATCTGCATAAATTTTCTTTCCATTTGGAGCTCAATGAATGCAAAAACCATTGGTTCTGAACAAACTAATCCTGTACAATTCACCCATAACACATAGTATTTGGAACAGGTCAAGACTCTCTGAATCATCCATGGGGAATTAAAATCACGAAACTTGTGAAAATTTTATGTGTGTCTGTGATTGAAAATACAAAATATAGGCCAAGAAAAGGAGAACCAAAGGGAGTAGTCTACCTGAGCTGCAGAGTGGAATCGCAGAGCGGGAAGCACCGAGGGAGCTGCAGAGCGTAATCGCAGAGTGGGAAGCGCCGGGTCGAAGAGTAATTGCAGTGAGCGCGCGGGTGACCATTTCGAACCGGCCATAATACTCCGCGGCATGAATTCCAGCTCGTCCCCGATCGGTCAGGGATGTCAGGCCTCTAAACTGCATTCAGATTTTTTTGCCAGATGAGAATGTTGATAGGGATGTTCAGGACTTATTCAGGGTTGAGGGTGGCGGAGAAAGAAGCTGGTGGCGGAGGCTAGGGGATGGTGGCAGGAGGGACAGAGGTTTCCGGTGGCCGGAGCCGGACGATTTTCAACCCGGTGCCGGGAAAACGGGTCATTCTACACACCAGTAGACTAACTCCCTAACACACACTCATTATGATTTTTTGATTTCATAATTTCTCATAATTGTTTTCCTTTACTATATTTATTTGTAAAAAAGAAGTAATTTTATTATAGATTTTCTGATTCATAATTTCTTCATATGGTTTTCTGGTTTACAATGTTTATGGAAAAAATATATATTATATATTAATATATATATATTATATATATTATATATGAAAATAACAGTGATATTACCGCCCAATGACTCAGTGATATTGCCGCCAAATCACAATTGTTAAAATAATTCTTAAGATTGTTGTTTGTCCCCTATTTTAACAGGATTCAATTGTTTTTTGTCCCCTATTTAACTGGATTCAAATCATTGAAAGAGATGATTGTAAAGTCAACCTTTATCGGGATTTAAATCATTAAAGGAGACGATTGTAAACTCAACCTTTGAATTGAACTGACTCTCTGGTGGTCCACTACTTTCAGTAGGGAAAATCTCATTACGCTATTTATGGATTTATTTTTTGTGGTTTGCCTGACCACCATCTATCATATCTTGCTGGACTAACAATTCATTTCAAACATTAAAATTTCTCAATCCCACTTGTTTGGTAGGCTGCCTTTAGTGCGTCTACGTAAATTGTTTTCAAAACCTGTTATAAATATGTATATTCATTAGAAATCCAAAGTGTGGTCCTTCACTAAACAAGATAGGTAACTCTGTGACGGCTTCGGTTCTTTGCCATTCACATTTTATTAAGAACGGAGGATGTTTATTTATGTAGCATCCTCTATAGATTTATATCATTGCATTTTGCATACAAATAATTAAGTGCGGTCAATTTGGAGAAAAGTTGACAGAGTATGCAGGACTTTGATCAGGGTTGAAGAGCCCAAAGTGACGCTCTATCTCGTCCCCAGTTTTCTGGTCTTCGTTGAAAAGAGCGAAGATATAGGTCTCGATGTTCGTACCAGGCCTCTTGGGTGTCCCCGAATTCGATAAAACATGTTGGATGAGATTGTTATTATAAGCCTGAGCATTCTCAGTTGTGGCCGCATCCGCGCCAGCAGAAGGCCATCCGCTTTCAGTAACAATGAGCGGGACATTGGAATATCCCAAGGCTTCCATTGCGGAGAAAATAGAATCCACCATCGCATCGAACAAGTTTCTGTAGCTGTGATCTCCGTCTGTCACCGGCGTAGCCGTGGGCTGAAAGAGAGCGTAGTCCAGAGGAATGCCGTTGGTGCCGCTGGCGTAACTGAAATATGGATACACATTGGCCATGAACGGAGCCCCGTTATCTGAAAGAAATTTGAGTATAGAGCTCATGGTATCCTTCACATCGTCGCTGAATGCTCCATGTGAAGGCGGGTAACTGATGCCTATAACATTGAAGGCATGGGGGGTAGAGACCTTGATGTTCTGCAGATTGGCGTTCTGGATCGCGGTTTGAATGTTGTTCATGGCTGGAACAAGATACGATACGTACTACGTGCTAGGCAAAACCTCGTTGCCACCGCAATATATTTGATACTGGTGCTGGAATAGCGCACAATATTGTCATTAACCCAACCATTTGCTGAGTCCTGGCTGGAGGAGATGGCCTGCAAATCGTTGTTACTGACTCCTACGATTACATCGATCCCAGAATTTGCAAAAGCATTCAATGCACCACCGTCTGGATTGAAAAGCTTCATTTTCCCGATGTTGTGGCCGTTCAGCAAAGTTACCACCTGGTCTGCAGGTGGGAGGTTGTCTCCTTGCATCCCGTAGTTCACTCCTATTTTATCACCATCTACACAACCAATTGAAGAAAAATAATCAGTTTAATACAACTCAATCGATGTCAAGTCTTGAATAACAATTGCATTTCAAAAATTAAAGAATAGTTGGGTAATGCTAATTTACCAGTGACGATTGCACAACAGAAGACGGCAATCAACCCAATCACGATTCTCTTCATCTGTTCATTAGACGCTGCCATATTTCTCAGAGGAAATGAGAGACTTGAGAAACTCTCCCGCGAGGACGTCCATTTATAGGAAGCTCGACTGCTCTCCACAGCCATTGTAGACAAAGTTGGATACCGTGCCGTGTGGGATGGGTTGCAGCCTACGAGCATTGACTGTTTAATCGTGGTAATCTCCTAGGTGGTAGGGTTGCAGCCTACCACCATTGAATGTTTCACTAAATATGTGAAAGAACGAGAGCCGCCGGCACCCTTAGTGCAAAGAATTCCAATCTACAACTTTCAAGCTTTAGTCTTCGCCAGCGCAAAGAATTCCAATCTACAACTTTGAAGGTTTAGCGAGAACCGGCGTAGTCGTTATTGGCCTGCAGCGCAATCATAGCGAGAAAAGACCGTGTTAATATTTATAAGCGTGCGTCAATCGATTCGAGGAAAGTCAATGGTTTAATGAGCATGGGCATATTTTTAAGAGTTATGTGGTAGAAGAGTTTTTTTGAAACGAGAGATTCAAGATTTTTATATTCATGCCACGCAATTATAGTGGGCTTAAAATATTCTAAAGGTTTTGTTCAAGTTTTTCTAGCCAAGGCCTAGTATATTGTAATCCGTTTATCAAATTAATTTTTGAATTTAATTTAGTTGCTATTAATAATTTTTTGTTTCTCATAATTATCAAATATTAAAATAAATATTTGTTAATTATGAAAATAAGTTTTAATTTTTATAAAAAATATATTCTAATTTTATCAATGCTTAAATTTTTTTATAGTTTTTTCTTTTCTTCTTTTTTTCATGGGAAAAGTCTTAGTTTCTATTAATAAGATGAAAATTACATTTTGTATATGCATAAGCATTACTTTGATCTGACACTGTCTCTCTAACCAAAAATGTAAGAAAATTGTGCATTCCTCCTCACAGGGAGTACAAAATTCCAAAACACTTATAACTTATAAGTTTCTATCCTCTTCTCAGAGGAAAAAGAGTAACTAATGACTATTTACATAAATATAAAAAAAATAAACAAAAAATATATGTTTTTCATCAAAATTGAGTTAAAATGTTCATTCCAGTGTTGCTCTTATAATGCTTCAGAGTCTACGAGAGGCCTGTGATAGTGCTGATACACGACCCCGTCCAAGTCTTCACAGATCATCCAAGAGTTGTCGTCCCTGATCACTGCTTCTTTGGATAGGAAGTCAACACAGGTGTTCACTCCCTAAAAATATGATGACAAGTGAATGAGTCAAAAAACAAGACAAGTTTATGAATCTCATCTAGAATATGCCTCAAAGTGAAAGTAGAACATTTATGTTTTTTGTTGATCCAGTTTATAACTAGTTTTGAGTCACCAAAAAGCTGCAGGTTTGAGCATTGTTTTTATAACGCAAAGAGGATAATGTTTTTTGCAGCAATAAGCTCGACATAATTGTTGGTTCCCCATCCTAGTCCCATTTGAATTTTGAAAAAATGGGTTTCAGACAAGTATAAAATCACTCGCCCGCCGCAGCCTGTCTCCTGAACTGAGCCATCGAAATAAGCCCAAGGGATTGATTTATTGATGACCTTTGTCTCAACATTCCTTGTCTGGTTTTTTTGGGGCTCTTCTGGGATCATATGATAATCTATTGTGATTCTGTTATGTATGGAGGGCCAATGAGGGACCTTCTGTGAAAAAATTATCTCATTCTTGGATATCCAGATCGCCCAACAGATGAGTAGGGGCAGGTTCCTTTCCTTTCCAGAAGCATCCTTCCACCAAGAGGTCCATGCCTCCTTCACTGCTATTCTGTGCCAGTTGAGCCTGATGGAGAGAGTTGTCCAGATACCATTCCAAAGATCCTGTGCCGAAGGACAATTCAGGAATAGGTGTTATGTGTCCTCGTTGCTACTTCTGTATAGGTGGCACCAGAATGGTCCAGCGAAAGATCGCTTCATCAGATTTGCCCCCGTAGGGACCTTCTTATTTAAGATGGACGATAAGAGCAACTTTGATCTGGGGCCAGCTTTGAGTTTCCAGAAGAGGTTCCATCTTATCTCAGAGTCAGGTAGCTTAAAGGGTACCATGAGCACCAGGTATTCGGTCTTAGGTGCGTAGTAACCATGTTTTGTAAAAGCCCAAATGAGCTCATCTTCCCCTTCCATGATATTGATGTGGGCCTTTGTTAGCACTATTATGTAAAGGCTCCATGAATGTTGCCACTGTATGGGAATATTTAGCACTGCTCCTGATTTCCAGGCCTGTTGTGCCAAGGAGGATCGTTCACTGTCTGCAATTTGGCTGAGATGAGAAATCCTCTATTTAGTTAGGTGGAGCCTCAGGTCTTCGGGGAGCTTGTGAGTGTTTCCACACCCTATCCATGGGTCCACTCCCAAATGCATGTTTGAGCCTAAGCGGACTCGCCAAGTCAAATTGTTCCTTATTAGGTCCTTTGCTTTGTTTACTGCTTTCCAAATGTTGGATATGTTCCCATATGTTCTTTTGTCATGTCGAATCCAATCCAAACCGTTAATGGGGCTTACATACTTTGAAGTTACCACCTTCGTCCAAACATTGTCTTTGTTGAGAAGCTGCCATCCCAGTTTTTCCGCTAGCGCTTTTAAGAAGAAATCCAGCCTCTTAATCCCCCCCCCCAACGTTTAGGCAGCGCCAGAGTCTCCCATCTTGTCCAAACAAAAATTCTACCTCTCTCGTTCCCCTTCCATAAAAATCTGCAACATATTTTCTGAAGCCTGTCCAGGATGCCTCTAGGGATCCAAGCTAGCGACATCTAGTAGACTGGGGTTGCTTCCAACACCACTTTAATCAGGATTGATCTATCGGCTCTAGATAAGTATTTATGGTACCATATATTTACGCGCTTTTCCACCTTTGTGATTAGCCATATCTAGTTCGCTATTTTGTAGACAAATGGCTTCAGACAATATCCCAAGTATCTCAGGCCTTCTTCAAACGGATAAGTGACAAAGGTGAATCTTTTGAGAGCAAATAACATCTCGTTTTGAGCACAAATAAGGTTGATTTGGATTTGTTTACAACCATTTCTGTGGCCTTTTGAAAGACCCCCATGACTTGGTGGAGAGTTGTGAGGTCACTCAGACTACGATTGAGAAAGATGAGGACGTCATCCACAAAAAAACAGATGTTCAAGGAAAGGGAATCAGTGACTTTTATACCGTTTAAATGCCCATTCATGTGCTCTTCATGGATAAATATACTGAGGCCCTCCATGACCAGGAGGAACAAAAGTGGAGATAAGGGACATCCTTGTCTGAGATCCCTTTCTGCATGGAAAAGAGGGGAAGACGAGCCATTTATTAAGACACGGAAGGGAACATCGATTATGCAGCTCATGATCCATTTGATAAAAGGAAAGGGGAAGCCAATATGGGTGAGGAGCATGCGGAGGTATAGCCAGTTGAAGTTAAAATTGTTGGGATAAGATTCAAAAGCCTTATAATAACATCCCCTTCATATAACCATCTCACTAACTATATTTGTAGAACATCAAGAATATCAATTTGCATGGCTCTAAGAAAATCATTGTCTATTATTTCTCTTTGGGGATTTTTGAACCCGTGAATACACTTTGTTTGCAATTTCAAAAAAAAAAACAATAACTCAGAAAATTTCTTCAAAGCATTTGATGCTGCTAAAGAGCCATGATGAGCCACACAATGAACTACAATAAGTTTTGGATTGTTCTTTTTCGAAAATGAAATAAGACCATTTTCATGTCTAATCATTCGTGAAGACCCATCTATAGAAACAACTATCAAATCTTTATATTGAAGTCCTTTAACATTTATTAATTGATTGACACTATCATATATTTTTTTTAATTTTCCATCCACTACATCCTTGAGCTTCATAAACTGGGAGAAAGGTGGCCCGAGATCCTTTGAATCTAAATATGTTGCATAAGCAACAAGGTGTTTCTCTAAGGTTCGATTAGTGCTTTCATCAACCATCAATGAAAAGAATGGACTTTCCAACATACTCTTTATCCAATTTTTCTCAAGATGTTTTGATATGCAATATATAAAATCATTTAAAAACTTACTATTTGTGTATGAAGAATACTCTAGAAACTTTCGCATATTTGGAGTTTTTGCATCCATTAGAAATTTGCAAATCTTCTCATACTTTGATACAGATAAATAATTCACAAATGCAATATGATACTTTCATTGTATAAATAACTCTTTCCTTATTGGAATCTCCCACCTGTCTAATATGATCTAGAATTGGTTTCATCTTTCCCTCTAACGGATTAATTTATCTTGCATTAACGTCTTTATGCACCCTTGATTTTTCATGAGTAACACGAGCATCATGTTGTAATGTTGTGCAACCATTCCCTAAACCCCATGATCCATTCATCGTATAATTCTCACAATAGATACACTTCATAGCTATTTTCTCATAAAACCTCACATAATATAACCAAACAAACTTATCGAACCATTCCATTAGAAATTGTCTTTTTGTTTTCACTTTCATTATTAATAATGCATATTTTAATTACTTAAAAAAACATTAAAATTGTATAACACCATTACCAAAACAATTGTTTGTTAAAAAAATGTTAAATGTAATGAGAATAATAATATTTATACTATATTTCATTTCTTAACATTGGTTAAAGAAAAAAAATAATAATGTGAAAAATATAAGAAATATAAACCGAAATTAATCGAATTTAGGCATAGACATGAGTTGGTACAATAATGGATAAGGGAATTATGATCTCTAGAATTCAAATAAAATCTTGCCACTCTCTATATTTATTGATGTCACATAGAGGCACTGGAAAAAGAAATCATATATTGAAAATCCTAAAGTTATAAAAGAAAAAGGCAAAAGTCACTCATAGATTTTAAAGATCCTCTAGTGAGAAATATATGATGTAAAAAGTTGAAAGTAAAACTCACTCTGAAAACTTAAAGATCCTTAAGTGAGAAAAAGTCATGAAGTAAGAAGGTAAAATGAATTTTCTGTAATGGGCCATAGGGTTTTTCTAAAGTAGGCAAGTTTGTTGTAGCAGAACATTTTTTAGGAATTATAATAAAACATGGCTTATTTTTTCAAGTATTTTTCTACATCGGTCCATGTTATGTTTTTTTGGGAATTTTACTAAAGAAAACGATGTTATTTAAGGAATGTTCCTAAAGCGATCCATGTTTATAGTTCACTACTTTATATATTTGACTAACAATTCTTAAATATGTCACTAATCTCAATTTCTAAAGATGATGAAAGCTTGAATTATAACCAAAATTATTTTTTCTTTTTTTTAACCATTATTCCAAAATAAAACTCGAAAAGTATAATAACTAGACAATGCCTTTGAAAAATTATGCAAGACAATGAAAATTAAGCTTTGTATTATGGATGCCCACGGGGCTTTGGATTGACGGTGAATGAGTGCGTTGTTAAGGCACTCCTTGCGATAGGTCACCCGTTCAAATCCCCCATGGGTTCTTAGGTTAGTCTTAACATAGAAAAAAAAAAAAAAAAAAAAGCTTGTATTATGGATGTGTTGCAGTATTCCAGTGCCTGACATCAAGTCTTTTATTTTGGGAGACAAGACAAAGGAACTGTCAATTGTCACATAGGCCAAGATGCCAGAACAGTAGGATTCGTTGAGATTTGGTTGTGGGAATCCTAGAGAAGACACTAGTTTCATATGTCACATATAGAAACATTCGTCCAGCTCCTCCACTTCTTTCTTGCATGTCTCATCAGGATGGAGGGGTTGCTCATCAGGATGTTTACACATTGAGTGATCCAACAATTCTTGTGTAATGATGTGGGAAAATAATTGAATGTGTGGGCATGACAATTTTTTTTCCATCATCCAAACTTAAACATGAACGCAACGAATTACAGATATAGTCATAAATACAGAGATGTAGCAGAAAAACACTTCATTTCATTAATAGAAAAATACTGAACTATGCTTACAAACAGAATGGAAATAAGAGAGCTCGAACGATGATAGCTTATCTTTGGGAAGAAATGTGGTGGCTACATGTCAACTGAATTGTGTTAGAATGAGGCTTAAGGGCCAATTGTTATTGAAAAAACATGATAAAACCCTAAACAACCAAAGCCCTAACCCGAGGGGATGTAACGCCAAGATTTTGTGGGCCCCATTGAGATTAGTTGGGCAACCAACTTCTTAGGGTGGTAACTTGGTCATATTATATCTGTTTTGTGCGTACGATACCTTATGGGAAATGTCTCTCTAAGTACTACAAGTTTTCCGTAGGCCCTTTCCTAAGGCTATGGGCTTGCAATAGACAAAGGAGCTATCATGATGGGGAAAAGAACACATACAAATTTGGTAAAGATGGTATTAATCATACATTGCTGCCTATTGAAGAAGAGGATGTATCAAGAAAATTTTATCCAAAGACTCTATTGCTAAGTGAAAATGAATACGTGCAGCAAATTGAAGAGAATGAGGTAAATTTTGCATTGATTTGCAAACCCAAGGTAATAACTACTTCTACTAATTTTTTTTTTTCCAATTGAAATTCAAGAGATGCTGGAAATTTATTGTGATATCATTGCAGATGATTTTCCTAATGAGTTACCACCCATTAGAAAAATTAGTCATCATATTGATTTGATTCCAAGGGCGAATCTGCCAAACAAAGAATCTTACAGGATGACTCTCATAGGAAATGAAGAAATCAAAAAAAAAGTTCATGAATTGCTAGATAAAGGACCGATTAGAGAGAGTTTGAGTCCTTGTGCAATGCCAACACTGTTGAGTCCAAAGAAAGATGAAGGCTGGAGAATGTGCACTGACTCAAGAACAATCAACAAAATAAAAATCAGGTATAGATTTCCTTTACCTAAAATTGAAGATTTGGTGGATTGTTTAAGTGGAGCAACATATTTTACAAAGATGGATTTAAAAAGTGGGTATCATCAAATAAGGATTAGAGAAGGAGATGAATGGAAAATTGCTTTTAAAACCAATGAAGGTCTATATCAATGGATGGTAATGCCTTTTGGCTTATCAAGTGCTCCTAGTACATTTATGCGGCTTACGAATGGCGTCTTGAAAGAATTTATTGGTAAATTTATAATAGTATATCTAGATGATATATTAGTTTACAACATATCTAAAGAGGAACATATGAGACATCTAAATTATGTCTTATGGAAGCTGCAACAAGAAAAGTTACTACTAAATTTAAAGAAATGTTCATTCAGGAAGGAAGAGTTGGTATATTTGGGCTTTGTTGTTTCTGCTGATGGATTAAAGATAGATCCAGAGAAGATAAAGGCAATCATAGAGTGACCTTCACCGAAAAGTGTTTTTAAGGTAAGACGTTTTCATGGTCCTACTAGTTTTTATAGAAAATTCATAAGGAATTTTAGTAAGATCAATGCTTCTATTATTGACACTATAAAGAAGGATAAACGGCTATTTAAATGGGTTGTTGATGTAGAAAAGAACTTCCAATTGTTGAAAAGAAAGATCACTAAAAATCCTATTTTAATTTTTCCTGATTTTAATAAACATTTTCAAGTGAAATGTGATGCTAGTGGAGAAGCTATTGGCCCTGTTTTAAGTCAGGAGGACAAACATGTAGCTTATTTCAATGAAAAACTCAATGAATCGAAGAAGAAATATTCTTCTTGTGATAAAGAATTTTATGCAGTTGTGCAATCATTGAAAAAGTGGAGACATTACTTGATGTCTAAGGAGTTTATACTTTATTAAGACAATCATGCATTTCAATACATTATGCAACAACCAAAGCTTAGTCAAAAACATGCAAAATGGGTAGAATATCTTCAAAGCTTTAATTTTGTATTAAAACATATAAATGACAAATAAAACAAAGTAGTAGATGCCTTAAGCAGAAAACCTATCCTAGTTCAGGAAAGTCAAATTCAAGTGTTGGGTTTTGATTTTCTTGAAGAATTATATGAGAAAGATTTAGATTTTAAAGAAACCTAGTTTTACCAACTAATTACACCTACTTCACACACTAATTACCGATAGATATTAGAAACATTGTTTTCACACCCAACGAAATTACACCTTCTCTCTTCAGCAGTAATTATGACCACTAAACTAAAACTTGACTCATGACAACTCAAACATGCCTACTGGTCTATGTCTTATCTAGGATTACAACACCTAAGTTTCTTCTATGAAATTCAAACACATATTTTGCTAATTATTTAGTAAATATATTAGCCAATTGATCACTAGATTTACCAGGCTTCAAATGAACTTCTCCATTTCTCACAAGTTCTCTAATAAAGTGATATCTAGTATTAGTATGCTTGCTCTTCTGAGGAAACACACTATTCTTGGATAGTGCAATCGATGAGGTGTTGTCACAATTTGTTATTGATCCTTGTTGTTTCTGCATGAGTCCATCAAATACTCTTCTTAACCACAGTGCTTGACATGTTGTTGATATTGCTGCTACATATTCTGCTTCTGCTGACAAAAGTGTCACAATGGGGTGCTTCTTAGATGCCCATGAAATCACACCTGAACTAAGGTGGAACACATAACCAGAAGTGCTCTTCCTATCATCCAAACTGCCTTCAAAATCACTATCTTTGTATCCAATCAAATCTTTATTTTTTGTGCTTGCATACATTATGCCACAATATCTAGTTCCTGCTATGTATCTCAGAATTATTTTTCTTGCACTCCAATGTGTGCCTTTTGGAGTCTCCATAAACCTAGAAATAAAACTCACTTCTTGCATAATATCCAGTCTTGTAGCTGTGACATACATGAGGCTTCCAACCAATATTTTGAATAGAGTTGGATTGACATCTGATCCTTCATCATCCTTGCTTAACATTGTACCTTTTGTAGCTAGTGTAGGGACATGTTTGTAGTTTTCCACCCTGAATCTTTTCAACAAATATTTGGCATATTTATTTTGACAAATAAAAATTTCTTTTTTAGATTGCTCAACTTCTATGCCAAGAAAATATTTCATGAGATCAAGATCTGTCATCTCAAATTCTTTCATCATTGCTGCTTTAAATTCATCTCTATCAAAATCACCTGTAAAAATCATGTCATCAACATATAAGCAAACAATCAAAATTTGTCCAAGCTCATTTACCTTTATGTACAAGGTAGGTTCAATGTTGCTTTTGAAAAATCCATTCTCGATCATGTAGCTGTAAATTCTGCTATACCAAGCTCTAGGTGCACTTTAGTCCATAAAGCGCTTACTTCAACCTGTAAACTTTCTCTTCATTACCTTCAACTTCATATCCTGGAGGTTGCTGCACATAAATTTCTTCTTCTAGAATTCAATTCAAGAAGGTTGATTTCACATCCATCTAATATACTTTCCACTTGTTCTTAGATGTTGTGGGTAGAAATTCTCTTAGAGTATCCAATCTGGATACCAGAGCAAATGTTTCTCCAAAATCTATTCCTGATTGCTACGAGAACCCTTTTGCTACAAGTCTTGCTTTAAATCTGTCAATTTCACCTTTGTCATTCAAATTTTTCTTGTAAACCCACTTCATACCAATGAGATTTTTTTCCTTTGGTAAATCAACCAAATCCCATATATCATTCTTTTCAATAGCTTCAATTTCGTCATCCGTGGCTTGCACCCAATTTTCATCTCTAATTGCTACTTCAAACGAAGAAGGTTGGAATGACAACAATGAAAAATTTAAACTAACATGAAAATCATGATAAATATCTTTCAGTCTTCTCATATTTCTCTTACCATTGTTTGATTAATCACGTGATTGATTGTTAGGAGAACCTCGATCTGTTGATCTGCTTGAAGATCCATGCTACTTTGAAAATCTTGGAGTCCTTGTCAGTGTGTCTTTGTTTGGTGTCTTCACCCGTGATTCTTGTTGTTCCTTTTCTACTACACCATCTTCTTCCATCAGTGGCACTTTTGCATCAACTGTGTTCTCTACAGTTCCATTCCATGACTCTTTTTCTTTGAACACAACATCTATGCTAATTATGGTCTTCTTTGTGACAGGGTTATACAAGTTGTAAGCTTTTGATTTCTCATTATAACCAGTAAATATACATTTTTCACTTTTATCATCCAATTTTCCTCTTCGCTCCTTAGGCACATGTGCATAAGCTACACATCCAAATACTATGACATGAGATACACTACAAGACATATCTGACCATGAATGTTCTGGTACTCTGTTCATCACACTCTTTGTAGGAGATATGTTTATCACATAAATAACACATGCAACTGCTTCTACCCAATACTCATTAGACAAGTTTCTGCCTTTCAACATTCTTCTTACCATGTTAATAATTGTCAGGTTCTTTCTCTCTACTACACCATTCCGTTGCGGTATGTACATGGTTGTAAACTATATTCTAATTCCATGTTGTTTGTAGTAATCATGGAATGGGTTTGAGTCATATTCTCCACCATGATCTGAGATAAATACCTTGATCTATCGATCCCTTTGGTTTCCTGCTAAGGCTTTGAATTCCTTGAACTTTGCAAAAGTTTCAGAGTTCTACTTCAAGAAGTAAACCCAAGTATTTCTACTATAATCATCAATGAAAGTGAGGAAGCAACAACTTCCACCAATCGATTGTGTCCTGCTAGGGCCACAAAATTTTGTGTGCACTAGCTCAAGAGGTTTATTTTCTTTGTATGAAACTCCCTTTGGAAAACTTTCACGGTGTCGCTTTCCCAAGATTCAACACTCACAAGTACTAACAGGTTCTTCGATGGGAGGTAATCCTCTGACCATCTATTTCTGCTGCAACAATCTTAAACTAGAAAAGTGCAAGTGTCCAAACCGAAAGTGCCATAACCAATAATCATCAAAACATGCAACCGTAAAAGAATTGACTTGATCATTGTAATTCATAATTAGAGGAAAATGTTTGTTCCTCGTCATGTGCACCTTCGCTATTAGCTACTTAATTGGGGGCTTGTCATATATAACACATTCTTGACCTTGAAAGATAACTCTGCATCCTTTTTGTGTCAATTGACCAACACTTATCAAATTATGTTTGAGACTAGGAACATAATATACCTCTGAGATTGTCTTTGGCTTCCCTTGCTTGGTTAGAATGTTAACCACTCCTTTGCCATCTACTTCCACAATGTTTTCAGTCCCCAACTTTACCTTTGTTTTCACAGATTGATCGAAATTTGCAACCAAATTCTTGTTGTCTGTCATATGGTTACTGCAACCACTGTCTAATAGCCACACACTAACAGAAGGTTCATGCATGGTATGATAAGCTAGGAACATGGAGTTAGTACTCTCTGTAGTGACATTAGCTCTCTAGTTCCCTTGATCAGCTAGCTTCTTCTTGCTCACGAGCATAATGACCAAATTTATTGCAATAATAACATCTCACCTTTGATTTGTCAACTCTTTGATTATTTTTTAAGCTTATGTAGTTGCTTCCACTTTCATGTTCATGCTCTTCTCGGCCATCTCCCTAACCACCATATCTTCTGCCTCGTCCTCTACCTCTGCCTCGACCTCTATCTCTTGATCTATAAACCTCACTTTTCAAAGCGGTTTCTAAAGTGAAATCTTTATTTCTGTCTATCCTTGCCTCATGTAATAGAAGTGATCCCATCAACTCATCAACTGTCAATAATGCCAAATCTTTTTCTTCTTCTATGGCTACTACCACAACATCAAATGATAGACAAAGATCTGAAGACCTTCTCAACCACTATTTGATCTTTAATTTCTTCACCATAAATATTTAACTGATTTATGACAGTTATGATCCGATTCATGAAATAATTGATCTCCTATGTCTCCTTCATCTGTAGACTTTCAAAATCTCTCATAATATTCTGCAACTTAACAATATTTACTTCGACCATACCTCTATAGTTTGTCTCCAAAATATCCTATGCTTATTTTGTTGAAGATGTGATCATAATCTTTTGGAACACTACTCGGTCCACTCCCTGCTGGATAAGTTGCAATGCTTGTGCATTATTCTTTTTGTCTTTCTTCAATTGTTCCACCTCCGCTTTATTGAGAGTTCATTCTGTTGCTTCATCCTTAGGTTTTGAAAATCCAAGCTGAACATAATCTCAAACATCATGTGCCTACAATGTGGTCTCCATCTTAATGGCCCACACATAATAATCCTTCCTTGTAAACGTGGGAATTGGGGGTCAAAATTTGAAAAAACCATCTTTTTCCAAAAATTTCTCTTCAAAGAACCTTAAATTTATTGTTCTTATAAGCTTTGCAAAGTTATTTTTTCAAAAAAAAACAAAAAAAAACTTTCAATAAAACCCTAAATTTTTGAACTTTTGAATTTTCAAAAAAATTCCTTTTATAAAATTTCAAAAACCTTTATAAAAACTCTTTTAATAAAGCCCTTTACTTTTAATATGCTCTTTTATTTTAATAAAAGAGTTTCCCACTCAACACTATATGAGGTAACCATGGAAATTAAGCTTTTTACCATATAAAGCACAGGAAACAAAACACAAATTCACCCAAAACACTGAGTTGTGACTCTTCCGTTGATCACACAAAACTTAATACTTACAATAAGTCTGGTGAAATGTATTTAACCTTTTCAACTAGCCACTCCCCTAACTCAATGCTCAACACTCAGTGAAATAACTCTCTAAATTTAGCTAACTCTTCGTACGGAAGATGTTGAACTCAAGGAACTTGATAAGGAAATCCAACGAAGTGGTCTTGGTCTTGAAGAGCTCTTTGATGAAAGAGCCCGTTTAAGGAAGGAAAGTGCCAATTTGGAGGCCGAAATCAATCTGATTGAGGAAGAAATAAAAGGAAAGCTTCTTGGAAAGAAGATTGTTGTGATTGATCAAGAGGAACTTGATTACATTGATAGGCTGGGGACTTACTACCGTGACAAACCAGAGGATGTGCGGGAGCTGAGTTCTATGAGAGTAGTCAATGGACACTTGGTTGGTGCACTTGAGCATAGGTCGATGAAGGATAAGCTTGAGGGAGTTCAAGCTAGGCCAGGATCGGGTTGCCTTGATAAGCCAAGTAAGGAGGTGAAGTACCTTAAGAAGGAAGTCAAGTTGGAGCATGAACCAATTGACCCTTCTGAGGCCGAATTCTTGAAGAAGGTTGTTGATATAAGACAGAAGACGAGGCGGACAGAAGGAGGTAATGCCTTGAAGCTGAGTTTTGTGCAGGTGACCGTGAAGGGCAAGAGATTTGCAGCTTTGGTTGATACAGGGGCTACACATAGCTTCTTGAGCAAGAAGGCAACAAAGTCTTTCGGGAAGAAAGTAGGAATGGAGAGGGAATTGAGTGCTTTCAAAGCAGTCAACTCTACCATGAAAGTTGTTATTGGTGTTATGAAGGACACTCAAATGAAAGTTGGATCGTGGTTTGGTAAGTTGGACTTGAGAGTTGTTGACATGGACGATCACTCTATGGTGTTGGGGCAGGACTTCATGAAGCTTGCACAAGTTGTACCGATGGTGGACCAAGACATACTCTTGATTACAGCTGAAGGAAGAACCATGATGGTACCAATGAATAGAAGAAGTTTCTCGGGGTATAGACCAAGGATGAATTCTATGACATTGTATCCCAAAGATCCAAATGTGAAGCATGAGGATGTGGAGCAAAGAGGACTTGGGAGTATGACTCAAACAACGAAGGAAGGGAAGTTGATTGACTTCGTTGCTAGAGCTACAAAGAATGAGGCAAGTGAGAAGGTAGTCTCACGAACCTTGAGACACTTGACAGAGACATCTTCTACTAATGATCTTCACAATGGGGTTGCAGAAGAAGGGAGTCCTAGTACTACTTCAGAGGCAGTGGTTGATGAGGATTATGAGGGTAGAGATCCTGCTGGCATAGTGGACTTTTGCAGGTATGCCATGGGCATATATGACTTTCAATTGACAAAGGACATGCTAAAGGAGCTTGGGTGTACATGTGAAGAGGTTGAGGTTGTGCATACATACTTGAGGACACAACATCAATCCGACACATGGGTGGATGAGAGTCAGGGAGGAAACTTCCTGGCCCTCCTTTCTCTATAGACAACCTTGGAGATAGGTTGGTGTGGAGGCCTTGATGGGGAGGAACCACACCAACTCTACAAGGGGCCTTGGAAGGAGGCTTCTTTATGACAGGTTGCAAACTTGGGTACAGATGGCCAGATGTTGGGATGGAGTCTACATGAGTTGGACATCATGGACAATTAGTGCAATGGACACTAGGTTGAGGTTGTGGAGCATGACAGTTTGTGCAGGAACATTATGTGGGAGCATGAATAAATGTTTCATTCATGAACATTCTATGGGAGTATGCCGAAACAAAGGATGTTGTACAAATGTTGTTATGACTTGTATGAGCTAGTGGAGGGGTTGTACACTCTTGTGCAACTAAACCATGGCTTGATCATGTTGCAGATGGATGGAGACTACTTCATGGACCTGAGCATGGGAGATTCTTGATGAGTCCGAGATGTAGCAAGAAGTCAAGGAAAAGATTGATGGTGACATAAGGATGTGCATTCTTGTGGTTTGGGCTTATAGTTGGACTAGCTACCCAACTAGTTCGAGGCATGGGGGGATCCAATGTGCAGAGGTATGTCCAAGTCAGGCTGGACCGAGAGGAAAGACTACATGGAGGTACTCACAAGGAGAGATAGATGGAGGAAGGTGTTCTCTTGAGGCACTTGACTTGATGATTAGGTGCTCTCTTGAAACACTTGACTTGACACTTGATGGAGAGAAGTGTTCTCTTTGAGCACTTGGCAGTTTGATGAGATGTTGGCACATGGTTGTGATGTGTTAACACTTGTTAACATATCATGGGCAGTTATGCACATGATGGAGTTGATGCACATGACGGAGGACACATTGTTGCAGTGGACATGTAGCTTGATGTTGGAGGGATTAGCCTTCCATGGTGGAGAGCAGCATAGAGACATTGTGGTCATGGACGTCTATGACATACCTTGGTATGGACTATCTTGGTGGCAACTGGTCACTTAAGATGAGACATGGTGGAGATGGAGACCTACATATGTTGCAAGGATGTTTGCTATATGTGGAGGAGTTGACATCATGGTTTGATGCTTGGAGTTGGGATGTTGTCGAGGACGACGACGACTTTAGGTGGACGAGGATGTAATGCCTTGGCAGATTTGCGACGGGTGTCGGGCGCCCGGGTGCGCGCACCCACCGGGCAAGCGTGAACGACGACACGATGGAGGGCGCGGGCGACTTCGCACGATATGTGACGTTCCGACAAGCTGTCATGTGACGAAAGGCAAACACCATTGCGTTGAACGACCGAACGATGAAGGCAGAGTTGTGTGTGCGAATGAACACATATGCGACGAGTTTGGGAGTTTATACGATGGTGCGGAAGGGCAGTCACACATGGAAAGCCGACCATGGAGTTGGTGTGTTGGGGGCTTGCGTTGGGGCGTCGGCCAAGGGGCTTCGCCCACCCCTCACCCACGATGGATAGCATATAAATGTGTGAGCGTTGAACGCTCAAAGGACATTCGATCATCATCGCTCTTCTATCTATGCATTGGCAAGTGGGAGGCGCAAAAAGTGCGCATAGCTCATGCGCATAAGTGGATAAGTGCGCAAAGATATCACTTGGGTTATGGTTGATGTAAGAAGGCGTGTGAACGGTTGGAAGTGCAAATTGTGCAGGACGTGCAAGGGTGTCTTGGTGACTCGTGTGTGGGCACCCGCTCTTGGTGCAAGCGTGCACACTCTCTATGTAAACGCAGGTTCCCTCATGTTGTAAAATTGGCTAAGTGTTGGCTTGGAGTTTGCCAAGCACACTAGCACATTGTACTCTTGAAAAACTGATATATAATATATTGTTGGGCAGACTGTTTGGGAGTTGCCCCTCCCCTTTATATCTTGCAATTGATGTCTTTTATAATTGCGGTGATAATGAATGAGTATGGGCTTCATTGATATAAAGATTTAATGCATTTTACTTGGTTGCGAAAAACAAACTAAGTATCGGTTGTGAATTAGGCGTAGTCCGCAAGAAAGTGTGGGATGGTGCCGGCACCTCACCGACACGGTTGGAAGACCACCATAAACTTAAGGGCGTGACAAGTTATTATTTTGATAACCCTTAACTGTCCCCTACCATCGAAAAGGCAGTAATACGACACCATGTGAATTTCACGTGACCATCGTTTATGTGGCATCATTCAACGTGGGATCGTTTTTGAATCGCCAAGTGCATTGAAACATAGAACTGCCCCACATTCATTAAAATTAAATGAACTTCAAGGTTCACGAAATTCTCGACCCTCGGGCATCGATCGTTCAAAATTCTGCACAGTGAGGCGGCTGGTACTGCCAGCGTAACATAATTCAACTTTTACAATTATTTATATATATATATATATGTATTAAATTTAAAACTCCTGATTTAAAAAAGTAGTTTCAAAATCTTTCACAGTGAGGCGGCTGGTACTGCCGCGTCACATAATTCATTTTTTCCAATATATATAAAATTTAAATCTTGCTGTTTTTTCTCGGGCTTGACCGTTCAAATTCTTCACGTTAGGCGGGTGGTACTCCAGCGTTACATAATTCAATTTTTACAAATATATATAAAATTTAAAATTCCTGATTTTTCCTATTTTTACAAATATATATAAAATTTAAAACTCCTGATTTTTCCTATCCCCGTCATTAGGACATTTTTGTAAATTTTGCACAAGTTATGGATGACGTGTTTATTTATTTGTAAAAAACTTAAAAAAGCATAAACCGTCTAACGAGTTGTTTTTTGGAAGTTTTTTTATGGGTTTTTATGGTCAAAATTTGGAATCAATTTATTGGAATAGCAAGTTTGATAATTAATTTATGAAGAATCAAAGCCTAAAAATTTCAGGGTGCTGAATCCAAATATACAGTTTAAAAAACCATTTTAAAAAATACAAATCAAGATTTAACCTATTCCATCACCAAAATCTCCAAAAATAAATCGCACTAAAAACAAAATAGTACTATTTCACTGTGCCAAATAACTCTCATTAGTATACAGCGTAAAAGGAAAAAAAGACAAATGCACAGTGTCCCGTAGAAGTTGACGGTAAAGATCCTGTGGTAAAAGTACAGGCACCTAACTTTTACGAACATATTTGAGGTTGCAGAATAGTATCTCATCTTTATTTAGGTGTGGTAAAAGTACAGGCACCTAACTTTTACGAACATATTTGAGGTTGCAGAATAGTATCTCATCTTTATTTAGGTATCGGATGAGTTGAACTAAATTTCTCGGTTGCAATCAGTCGTCCATTAGGTTAGTATTAACTATGGGAATGTTTGAATATTTGAATCATAATGATGACAAAATAGGCTCAAACATTTACCTGCAACCTCATTAGAACGCTTGCTCAGTCGTGAAAGCCTTCCATCTACGGGATCTCGCTTCTCAGTGGTCTTTGTATTTTGAAACGATTTCGTTATCCAATCGTTTCACACGGCGACTGTCGATACAAAAAAAAATCTTTTGCATTATCATTTATAGATATATTTTGTGGTACCCAGTCATATATTTGTAAACATTTATTGGGTAGACCATGACTGTAATGTTGGAAATTTAGCAAAAGGAATATTAATAAATTAAGATGTGGTCATTGTTTTGAGATGTCTATTAAAGTGGGTTTCGTAGCTTCTGGGTTAACCTGGAAGAATTAGTTACTTCTTTATTCACCACCAAGTTTAGTGTCTTGAAATAACATATTGTCCACAAAAGTAAATTTTATTCGTGGTGTTTTCTTATTTGTAATTTTTTTTTTATAATATTAAATGTTGTAAAAAAAATAAGTTAATGTAAGTTAATAAAGTTGTAAGAATATTTATTATATAAAATAATGTTCGAAAAAATTATGAAGTAATATTGAAAATAAATAAATATTGTGATTTTTTTAATCAGTAAATTTGGTTTTTCTTTGACTTCTAAATCACTGTAAAATTTCAAACAATGTTTTTAACCAATAGAGTATGATAGAGTAATTTCCAATCTCCACTAATCTTGTTTGAATAATAACCAATAAAGTATAATATAATAATTTCCAATCTCAACGAATCTTATTTGAATGATAAAATAAAACTTTTAATATAAATATTTTAATATTTTTTTATTTTATCATTTTCTTTTTTTTAAATGTGATATAAATTATGTTAATTTTATTATGATTTTAAAAAAAATTATCTTTATAAAAAATGAAACAGCAAATAAAAAAATTTAAACTTAGACTTTTTTGTAATCGAAATATTTGGCTTTCATCTTGCTAGAGCTCGTAGTTGTATATATGTATAGTATAGACGTGGGAAGAAGCAATAAACACATACTCAATTATGATTTTTTGATTCATAATTTCTCATAATTGTTTCTTTACTATAATTTTATGTAAAAAAAGGTACGTTTAATTATAATTTTCTGATTCATAATTTCTCATAATGGTTTTTCTATTACAATTTTATGGAAAAAAAATAAAAATTATTTAAACAGAAAACAACAGTGATATTACCGCCAAATGACTCAGTGATATTGCCGCCGCAAATGACTCAGTGATATTGCCGCCAAATGACAATGGTTAAAATAATTCTTAAGATTGTTGTTTGT
This sequence comes from Pinus taeda, assembly GCA_000404065.3. Lineage (NCBI taxonomy): Eukaryota > Viridiplantae > Streptophyta > Pinopsida > Pinales > Pinaceae > Pinus > Pinus taeda. The sequence goes on along the minus strand of APFE031740818.1, from coordinate 150,934 downwards.
CCCCTATTTTAACAGGATTCAATTGTTGTTTGTCCCCTATTTTAATTGGATTCAAATCATTGAAAGAGATGATTGTAAAGTCAACCTTTATCGGGATTTAAATCATTAAAGGAGACGATTGTAAACTCAACCTTTGAATTGAACGGACTCTCTGGTGGTCCACTACTTTCAGTGGGGAAAATCTCATTACGCTATTTGTGGACTAACAATTCCTTTCCAAGATTAAAATTTCTCAATCCCACTTGTTTGCGAGGCTGCCTTTAGTGCGTCTACGTAAATTGTTTTCAAAACCTGTTATAAATATGTATATTCATTAGAAATCCAAAGTGTGGTCCTTCAATAAACAATGATAGGTAACTCTGTGACGGCTTCGGCACTTTGCCATTCACATTTTATTAAGAACGAAGGAGGATGTTTATTTATGTAGCATCCTCTATAGATTTATATCATTGCATTTTGCATACAAATAATTAAGTGCGGTCAATTTGGAGAAAAGTTGACAGAGTATGCAGGACTTTGATCAGGGTTGAAGAGCCCAAAGTGACGCTCTATCTCGTCCCCAGTTTTCTGGTCTTCGTTGAAAAGAGCGAAGATATAGGTCTCGATGTTCGTACCCGGCCTCTTGGGTGTCCCTGAATTCGATAAAACATGTTGGATGAGATTGTTGTTATAAGCCTGAGCATTCTGAGTTGTGGCCGCATCCGCGCCAGCAGAAGGCCATCCGCTTTCAGTAACAATGAGCGGGACATTGGGATATCCCAAGGCTTCCATTGCGGAGAAAATAGAATCCACCATGGCATCGAACAAGTTTTTGTAGCTGTGATCTCCGTCTGTCACCGGCGTAGCCGTGGGCTGAAAGAGAGCGTAGTCCAGAGCAATGCCGTTGGTGCCGCTGGCGTAACTGAAATATGGATACACATTGGCCATGAACGGAGCCCCGTTATCTGAAAGAAATTTGAGTATAGAGCTCATGGTATCCTTCACATCGTCGCTGAATGCTCCATGTGAAGGAGGGTAACTGATGCCTATAACATTGAAGGCATGGGGGGTAGAGACCTTGATGTTCTGCAGATTGGCGTTCTGGATCGCGGTTTGAATGTTGTTCATGGCTGGAACAAGATACGATACGTACTGCGTGCTAGGCAAAACCTCGTTGCCCACCGCAATATATTTAATACTGGTGCTGGAATAGCGCACAATATTGTCATTAACCCAACCATTTGCTGAGTCCTGGCTGGAGGAGATGGCCTGCAAATCGTTGTTACTGACTCCTACGATTACATCGATCCCAGAATTTGCAAAAGCATTCAATGCACCACCGTCTGGATTGAAAAGCTTCATTTTCCCGATGTTGTGGCCGTTCAGCAAAGTTACCACCTGGTCTGCAGGTGGCAGGTTGTCTCCTTGCATCCCGTAGTTCACTCCTATTTTATCACCATCTGCACAACCAATTGAAGAAAAATAATCAGTTTAATACAACTCAATCGATGTTAAGTCTTGAATAACAATTGCATTTCAAAAATTAAAGAATAGTTGGGTAATGCTAATTTACCAGTGACGATTGCACAACAGAAGACGGCAATCAACCCAATCACGATTCTCTTCATCTGTTCATTAGACGCTGCCATATTTCTCAGAGGAAATGAGAGACTTGAGAAACTCTCCCGCGAGGACGTCCATTTATAGGAAGCTCGACTGCTCTCCACAGCCATTGTAGACAAAGTTGGCTACCGTGCCGTGTGGGATGGGTTGCAGCCTACGAGCATTGACTGTTTAATCGTGGTAGTCTCCTAGGTGGTAGGGTTGCAGCCTACCACCATTGAATGTTTCACTAAATATGTGAAAGAACGAGAGCCGCCGGCACCCATAGTCTTCGCCAGTGCAAAGAATTCCAATATACAACTTTGAAGGTTTAGCGAGAACCGGCGTAGTCTGCAAGAATCGCATAGTGTATTCGCAAGAGTCGTTATTGGCCAGCGCGATCATAGCGCGATCATAGCGAGAAAAGACGGGAAGGGAAGGGCGGCTTAGTCTCCAATAGGGCGTTAAATGCTTTTCTATATGTATGTTATATAATAAAATAACATATATAATAAAATAACACATATTTTTCAGTGGCTACATAAATTAAAAATAAAAGTTGTGTATTATTTTGTTATATAATATATATGCATTTGGGTATTTAACGTCTTATGAAAGCTGGTATTTAATGCTTTAAGAAGGCTGGTTAGCCGTTTCCAGAAAAGACCATGTTAATAAATTCCAGAAAAATCATTAAATAATGAGCATGGGCATATTTTTAAGAGTTAAGTGGTAGAAGAGTTTTTTAAGAGTTAAGTGGTAGAAGAGTTTTATTTAAACGAGAGATTAAAGATTTTTATATTCATGCCACGCAATTATAGTGGGCTTAAAATATTCTAAAGGTTTTCTTCAAGTTTTTCTAGCCAAGGCCTAGTATATTGTAATCCGTTAAAAACTTTTGAATTTAATTTAGTTGCTATTAATATTTTTTTGTTTTTCATAATTATCAAATATTAAATTAAATATTTGTTAATTATAAAAATATTTTTTAAATTTTTATATAAAATATATTCTATTGTATTTGTGTTTTAAAAAAATTTATAGTTTTTTTTTTCTTTTCTTTTTTTTCGTGGGAAAAGTCGTAGTTTCTATTAATAAGATGAAAATTACATTATGTATATGTATAGGTATTACTTTGATCTGGTACTGTTTCTCTAACCAAAAATGTAAGAAAATTGTGTATTCCTCCTCATAGGGAGTACAAAATTCCAAAACACTTCTAACTTATAAGTTTCTATAACTAATGACTATTTACATAAATATAAAATAGATAAACAAAAAATATATGTTTTTCATCAAAATTGAGTTAAAATGTTCATTCCAGTGCTGCTCTTATAATGCTTCAGAGTCTACAAAAGGCCTAGGCCCATGATAGTGCTGATACACGACCCCGTCCAAGTCTTCACAGATCATCCAAGAGTTGTTATCCCTGATCACTGCTTCTTTGGATAGGAAGTCAGCAGAGGTGTTCGCTCCCTGAAAATATGATGACAAGTGAATGAGTCAAAAAAACAATACAAGTCTATGAATCTCATCCAGAATATGCTTCAAAGTGAATGCAGAACATGTATGTTTTTTTGTTGATCCAGTTTATAACTAGTTTTGCATCACCAAAAAGCCGCAAGTTTGAGCATTGTTTTTGTAAGGCAAAGAGGATAATGTTTTTTGCAGTAATAAGCTCGACATAGTTGTTGGTTCCCCGTCCTAGTCCCATTTGAATTTTGAAAAAATGGGTTTCGGATAAGTATAGAATCGCTCCCCCGCCGCAGCCTGTCTCCTGAACTGAGCCATCGAAATAAGCCCAAGGGATTGATTTGTTGATGACCTTTGTCTCAACATTCCTTGTCTGGTTTTTTTGGGGCTCTTCTGGGATCGTATGATAATCTACTATGATTCTGTTATGTATGGAGGGCCAGTGAGGGACCTTCTGTGAAAAAATTATCTCATTCCTGGATATCCAGATCGCCCAACAGATGAGTAGGAGCAGGTTCCTTTCCTTCCCAGAAGCATCCTTCCACCAAGAGGTCCACGCCTCCTTCACTGCTATCCTGTGCTAGCTGAGCTTGATGGAGAGAGTTGTCCAGATACCATTCCAAAGATCCTGTGCCAAAGGACAATTCAGGAATAGGTGTTATGAGTCCTCGTTGCTGCTTTTGTAGAGGTGGCACCAGAATGGTCCAACGAAAGATCGCTTCATCAGATTTGCCCCGTAGGGACCTTCTTATTTAAGATGGACGATAAGAGCAACTTTGATCTGGGGGCAGATTTGAGTTTCCAGAAGAGGTTCCATCTTATCTCAGAGTCAGGTGGCTTAAAGGGTTCCATGAGCACTAGGTATTTGGTCTTAGGTGCGTAGTAACCATGTTTTTCAAAAGCCAAAATGAGCTCATCTTCCCCTTCCATGATATTGATGTAGGCCTCTGTTAGCACTGTTATGTAAAGGCTCCATGAATGTTGCCACTGTATGGGAATATTTAGCGCTCCTCCCGATTTCCAGGCCTGCTGTGCCAAGGAGGATCGTTCACTGTCTGCAATTTGGCTGAGATGAGAAATCCTCTATTTAGTTAGGTGGAGCCTCAGGTCTTCGGGGAGCTATTGAGTGTTTCCACACCCTATCCACAGGTCCACTCCCAAACGCATGTTTGAGCCTGAGTGGACTCGTCAAATCAAACTGTTCCTTATTAGGTCCTTTGCTTTGTTTACTGCTTTCCAAATGTTGGAGATGTTCCCATATGTTATTTTGTCATGTCGACTCCAATCCAAAGCGTTAATGGGGCTTATATACTTTGAAGTTACCACCTTCGTCGAAAGGCTGTCTTTGTTGAGAAGCTGTCATCCCAGTTTTTCTGCTAACGCTTTTAAGAAAAAATCCAGCCCCTT